>JAACJT020000064.1:9981833-9996521 GCA_009936485.2 Gymnarchus niloticus | reverse complement strand
TCCAGGGACTGAGAGCACTGGACCCCAGGCGCATTACAACAAGACCGCGAGCTTCTGCTCCTGATTCACAGACGTGTCCAGACCCTGGTCCTCACTAAGGTCTTCTGCAGTTGATCTCTAGCTGCATGCCTGGCCCAGACCTCCAAATCTCATGCATCTGTGCATTTTCTAGTAACTCAGAAGATCCGTCTTCTACCTCCTTCGGTAGTGTTTGGGAAACTTCACACTGGGGGTAACTCCAGCATTAGAGACAGCAAGCAGAGCTGTCAGGAAAACAAAGTCATTTGACTTCCAGAACTTTCTGAATACTTCTTGTGGTAAGTACACTGCCTCATCTGGAAATCTGACCCTCCACTGCCCAAAACCAGCATCTCCAAGTGGGAATCAGCTTCCTCCGGCACTCAGAACTCTGGAATTTTTTCCGTTAACCAAGGAGAAAAAGCCAACCTATGTCTTTAAGATAAAAAGCATGAAAGCGTCTGTCAAGAGCATGTTGATTTACAAGCCTGCAAGTCCTTAGAGCTCGATATTCTTTCATCTTACATCAAACAAAGTACCCTGCCCTAAATACTGCCTTGGTATTATTATGAGTGTTATCATCAGTTATTGTTTTTGTACTTCATGACCCTGCACTGGATAAACGATTATGGAAGATGAATGGATGTCATTGTCCTTGCGTCAGCTGGCTTGTAAGTTGTTCAGGAAAGCAAAGAGTAAATAAATACAAATGGAACTGCTGCTATAAAGAGGAGCATCAGCTGGATCCTTCACTTTTTGCTTTCTTCTTCTCAGTCAGATATTCTTTGGTGGCAAATATAAAAATGTTTACTTAGAAGATGTCAAAGTTGGAGCAGTTCAGTGTCACCAAAACCACTGACTGCTGAGCAAAAGTGAGAAGCTTTCTGCTGAAGCCTTAAGAAAAAGTTTAATCCTTAAGGAAGCACAGCATCAACATTCAGAATATGATTCATCTTCAACATCAGCTAGCATGTTTCAAAAGAGGACTTTTATTATGAAACATGTCCTCTTAGGGGAAATGGTGGCTTAGTGGTTAGCACTGTTGCCCTGTACCTCCAGAGGTGGGGGTATAAATCTTGCCTTTGGCTCTGTGTGCGGAGTTTACATGTTCTCCCTATGCTTCACGGGTTTCCTCTGGGTAATATGGTTTCCTTCCGCTGTCCAAACACAAGTGCTTTAGGCTAACTGGTGTGGTTTAATTGTCTATAGTGTGTACATGACTGTGCCCTGTGATGGGTTGGTACCCCATCCAGGGTGTCCCCTCCTTTGTGACCTAAGGCTGCCTGGGATAGGCTCCAGGCCCCCTTGTAATCCTGAATAGGATCAAGTTGTTTGGAATGGACTGGCCTGGAATTGATTTTTTTAATGAAATGGGATTTTATTTGGACTTTTATTATGAAACATGATCTCCTGGGGGTATAGTGGCTCAGTGGTTAGCACTGTTGCCTTGCATCTCTGGGGTTGGGGGATTGAATCCTGCTTTCATCTCTGTATGCGTGAAGTTTCCGTGTGCTTCACGGGTTTTGTCTGGGTACTCTGGTTTCCTCCCACAGTACAGAAGGCATGCATTGTAGGCTTCTTGGCATAGTGAAATTGTCCATAGTGTGTGACTGTGCAATGGGTTGGCACCCCATCAAGGGTATCCCCCACCATGTGCCCTAAGGCTGCCTGGGATAGGCTCCAGGCCCCAAAGACCCTGAACAAGATTAACTGGTTTAAAAAATGGATGAACGTATCCTCCTTTGAACCTATCCAACAAGTCATGGAAAAGAGATGTTAATATCCAAACAATGGTTGGATGACAAAGAGTCACAGTCATAAGAAAACAGCAAACTCATGGTTTTTTTATGAGGACATCATCAGTTCCAGTACGATTCTGACATTGATTAAGATCCTCGTGAGTCTCCTCTCATACGGTTTGCATCATTGGTCAGGGCCATGCGAGCAAAACCATGGGGCTTCTCAGGCAGGGGAGTTTAACTGCCTACCATCCCTCTGATGGATGTGGTCATTTCATCATCACATGTTTAGTGTAGATTTAGTGTGGGGAGTAAGACCCCCACCCTCTTCTCTCCTGTTTGGAAAGTCAGTCCAGTGGTATCCACGAGGTTGGCTGATAGAGTAATGATGACAATGCAGTGGATATTCTTTTTCAATTTAAAACATTTTTAATTTGAATGAGCGATGAAGAGATAACCAGATGGATAAAAACGAGAACACTGGAAAGTACACTGGAACAACAGAGGGGAAGAGGGAAAGAGGGAGAGAAAGGATAGAGAGGGAAATGGGAGAGAAAGGGGGAGAGAGGATGGAGAGGGAAATGGGAAAGGGAGAGAAAAAGGGAGAGAGGATGGAGAAGGGAAAAGGGAAAGGGAGAGAAAGGGGGAGAGAGGATGGAAAAAGGGAAAGGGAGAGAAAGGGGGAGAAAGGATAAAGATGGAAAATGGGAAGAAAGGGAGAGAAAGGGGGAGAGAGAATGGAGAGGGAAATGAGGAAAGAGAGAGAAAGGAGGAAAGAGGATAAAGAAGGAAAAGTGGAAGAAAGGGAGAGAAAGAGGGATAGAAGATAGAGGGAGAGAGGATACAGAAGGAAAAGGGGAAAAGGGGGAGAGAGGATAGAGAGGAAAAAGTGGAGAGAAGGAAAAGAAGTGGAAGAGAGACAGGACGAGGATGCGGTGAAACACTGAGGAACCAATAGAAGCTGCACTGTGGCTCTCTCTCTGCGACAATCCATGACAGAAGAGCAGCCTGATGGAAGGCCACTCTTAAGCAGGTTCTAATGCAGGCTGAGTAACTGCGTAATCACACTCATGTTTACACAGTTAGATGGGGGGGTGCACAGGGAGGCGTTTAGTATGCGAGGCTCACTGCACTCTCAGATGGAGCAGGCTGACATCGAACCCTCGGCAGATTTCTAAACTCTCACCAATAGCAGCCATCGGCCAGCAGGCAAGAGGCCAAATTGGATTTTCTGCCTGTTTTTTTTCCTGTCTTTTCCATCTGGCTTTCCTTCATCTCAGCGAACGACGGAGAAGAACAGAGCCAGAAAGGAGGGCTTGGAGATCTTCACAACACTTTGGTAGACTCCAGTCATTGCTGCTTTTATTTTTGATGAAGGATTTTGAATACACTCCCTTTGTAGACCCTAGTGAAACTGCAGGGCATTTAGAGGACAGCCAGTACATCACTGATCACATTCACTTGTGGGGAATAAAGTAATTCATTGATAAAATGAACTATGTATTTAGGAGCTATTTAAATGAGCTCATGAAATGTTAGTCATTCTTGATTTTTTGATCTTTTGTGAAAACAAACTTTGTGGCCACAGACTCTCGAGGGCTTACATCATCTGCTGAGTTGCCGATGTAAGCCTTTGAGTAAAATCCCAGTTCCTACGGTAGAAATTTGTCATAAGAATGGCCTCCCTCAACCCCACCGGCCAAACCACGTGCAGACGAGCGATACCCGTGCCTCATGAGCGCCTTTCTGCACACACGGACCATTGCTGAGGTTGTAAAGCAAGATTAAGATCATGTTTACTGCTCATCAGTTACAGGTCACGCAAACAATAAGTCTGTGAGATGACTGTGCAGCATGCAGGAGCATGTGTACATGGGGGGCTTCGTTTGTGGCTGCTGGGGGAGGTGGAGCATGAGTGAGGAGGTTTGAGAGCATGACTGATGCAGTGACATCACCTGGTGCTGCAGGCGTGCGGGGAATGTTACAGCCACATTGACGTAGATGTGGCGATTACAAGCAAGGGGACGCAGAGAGTCGGTGTGCTCCGTGTGTGGTGGACGTGGATATGTGGTCTGTGATGAAACATGCCGCGTGGTTCCGTCGTGCTTATGGTTCTGGTGGAGCAGAGGGGGTTCTGTGAGAACGCTCTTAGGCGGATATGGAGGGAGGATGCCCAGGATGGCATGACGAAATCAGAGCAGCGTAGGAGGGGGAAGACAGGGAAATGGAGAGGAGCCTTTAACTGATCAGTTTTACTTCTACAGTCTGCTGGAGCAAGGGGCTCTGTTTTGCTGAGACAGGTGACTTGAGTATTTCTGCAGTGGGCTTAACTTGCTGCGAGTGTGTATATTAAGGTGTCCGCAGTCTGTGTCTCTCTGGTTATTCTGTCCATGTTGGTGTGTGTGTGTGTGTGAGATTCTGCCACATAACAGGACCTCCCAGAGGCTGATCCCTGACTCCTGACTGATCCCCGAGAACATGCTCAGTGCCACACTGAGCCAGCCAGGCTGGACCCACCCACGCACCAAACGAGCATCACCACACAGCACTGATATGAGCAATCGGCCCAGGGTGCCGGTCAACGCCCACCTCGCCTGCCCTGCTGTGTCACTCTCCATCGCTTGGCCGAGACAGTGCGGCGTGCCATAGCTGGGAATGGAAACCAGAGTGCCTGTGCCCCATGCTAGCAGATTAACGCGCTTCCTTGTGATGTCAAGCTGCCCGTGGCAGGGAGGGCGTGCCTGCCACAATCCCGCTTCCAGCAGCATTCATTTTTCACATATTCCTGCTGCTGTCTCTCATGAGCTCATGGAGTATCCGATCTGGGTGGAACCATGTTACGTCGGTGAGGACGCCTTCACTTGATTTTGGAGGCAGACATCCGATGGCACCTCCACTAGGCCGACGCACTTGGACGTTTTCCTTCCAATGCGTGAATCACCGTTGTCTAAAAATACCTGCCCTGAATTCGGGGAGCCGTCACCGAGCTGCGGCGAAAACGGGAATGACAGATCTGCCCACTTCACAGGCAGGGCCGCTGCATTACGAAGCTGCCTCGTGGTTGTGACTTGTTTGCACAATAACTCCGCTCCTGAGCCCACAAAAACGACTCAAATCCCCCTTTAAATGTCACAGCAGAGCAACGTAGAAGGCATGGCAGGAATGCGAGGTACTGTTCCGAGTCTGGATTGGACCGGGATGCTATGAGAAGCAGCTTGCCCAGGACGACGTCCCATCGTCATCTCTTTCGCTTTTTATTCAGTGAGAAAGAATTAGTCATCTGGAATAAAGCAGATCAAGGAGAGGAATTAATCACGAATGCACGAAACATGTCACAGCCACTAAAATAACAACAGAAATAACCTCACAAATTCTAAATATAAATTTCCATTTTCATGTTTTGCTGTTTATTCTTCCATCGGTACAAGCATCACATGTAAAGCTTGGTAAACACATGACGATGAGAAGCGTGTAAACATGAAATGAACCCACAAATCCAGAAAGTATTACTGGACACATGTCAAGCCTTTTGTAAACCATGCTTTCCATAACTGTCTTTTGAAAACCATACCATCAGATTGTATAGTAATGATCTTTAGAGGATTTTCATACATGAAAAAATATAAATAAATTATATTAGTTTTGATGGAGGGATTCCAGTTTGACAGTCTCGAAAGCATATTTCACTGTTCCTGCTTTGCTACCACATCACACGATCGTGTCACATCTTTGAGGTCATCATCTCACCTGACAGTTTTGGACACGGCTCCCTCATCACACAGCTATCACTTCAGGTTCCGGGATCGGCTCTGGCACACCCTTGGGTGATGCTCTATTGGCTTTCGCAGCTATAAAGATACTTTTCCATAGAAGTACCTGTTAGAAAGTCATTATGACTGTTATACCAGCTCACTCAGACCAGCCCATGTCATTTATAATACCTTTACCAGATTACCATCCACTTGTCTTCTATGGCAGTTAATCCAATATGAAATGAGACAGGAGCCTATGGGTGCAAAGTACAGGACAAAAGGCAGGGGATGTCACCGATGGGATGCCAGTTCATGGTGGGGAGCAGACACATACACATCTCGAAATCTCTACAAGTGTACATTTTTAGATTGTAAGAGAAAACATACACATTATCATGGGGATAACATGCAAATTTCAGAAACAGAGCCAGGGATAAGAACCCTAGGGATGTGAGGCCTCCCCCGTTACTCACGTGACCACATTTGCAGGTCTTATGACATGTTGCTTCCATACTCATCTGATGAATACCAGGGCAATGATTTAAAATTATTGTTCCTATATAATAGAGGCCCTTTATTCATCCTCATAGAGAGAAATCTGGTCATTTTTGCATATCCCATCTTGCTCTCCATAAGAGACAGAGACACGTGCATATATAGCAAACTTTGGGGCCAGAGAGCAAGGTCAGTCAGCATTCAGTGCCCCTGGAACAATATGATATGATTACACTGCCAGCCACAGGATTTGAACCCACATCCTTCTGGATATGGACACATCCCTAACCTACATTGAGACATGGCTGATTTGAACCCACCTCCTTCTGGATATGGACACACCCCTAACCTACTTTGAGACATGGCTGATTCCATTACTGCTTAAAATGTACATTATCTTGAGACGATCTCAGCC
Organism: Gymnarchus niloticus; assembly: GCA_009936485.2. NCBI lineage: Eukaryota > Metazoa > Chordata > Actinopteri > Osteoglossiformes > Gymnarchidae > Gymnarchus > Gymnarchus niloticus. The sequence continues at coordinate 9,990,102 of JAACJT020000064.1, read as the reverse complement.
ACTTCTCCTGTTTTACAGGCTGTCCACTGCGGGTTCCTTGTAACATTTGCTCTTTTCTGCCAGCAAACTGGTCAGAAAGTACAAGTGCAAGTGCTAAACTCGAAACTACGATTACGGCCAGATCAGGTTGCCTTTCCAGTCATTCCATGAGCTGGGTGGGTGCTAAACGCCAGGCGAAGTGTTAGAGAGTCGGAAGCCTCTCATGATTCATGTTGAAAGCGTGTCCAACGCCCCAAGACCACAAGACTAAGTGAAACACCTGTCAGCAATTCTCGCTGAAACACAGCCTGGGTAAAATGTGTCTCTAATATGAACTGAATTTCCATGGCAACCGTATCTTTCTGCCACATTTCAGCGCTTGCACTTCAGCATGCCAATTTCACTCTGACTCTAATAGAGACTCGACCCTGCCCTCAAGAGCCCCATGTAGGACTGTGCCAGTCCCATGTGGACAAATAATGAATAAGTAAGAAAAAAGAAATGTGAGGGAACATGTTTGTGCTTTTTTACAGAATCTAAATCCCTTCCCCCAATACAGCTGCAGTAGAATAATCAGTTCTAATGCATGATGAATGTATCTGCGACTGTGGCCCTCATGCAATATAATTGCCACTGAAAAACCCTGCAGTGTCACGGTTAGCTTGAAGGCTAGGGGCTGCTGGGGGGGGGTGTTCCCAGGGCAGAAAGCATTAATCCATGTGGGCATCAAGCTGGGGTTATAACCGGCCGCCCCCATCGGGAGCAGGAAGGCGACTTATGAGAAAAAACATGCAGCTTGTCATTGTGCTGAGAGTCACAGGAAGCCAGTGTTTATTGTCACACCACAAGGGCTGCCACCTGCAGATCTGTCATTCGGATATAGACACAGTAAAATGAGGAAATGGATGAGATCTGGCCAAGGTAGTGTCTTCCACAATACAAAGTTGCTGACTGTGGAGCTGTATTTAAGCAACAATGAAGGAATTAACCCGAGGAAAGGTCTGGAAACCAATATGGAATGTTTGTCTTGGTGCAGTCCTTAGAGCACCTCTTATGGTCCCTGCCTCCTTCTTGCTAGAATTTAGAAAGTCTGGTGGTATATTCTAAAAAGATCAGCAGCTTTGTTGCCTGTGACAACTCATACAAAGACAGCATAGCGCACTTGAAACCCTGCACACCACTGGGACAGTCACTGGAGAGCTTTAGGGACAGGTCTTCTCAGTAAGCCTAGGTTTAACCAGAATGCACAGCACCACTTGGATGTCAGAACCTGATTGAAGGTTCTGGCGTTATGTAGAAATAATAACATCCCCAGTGGGCAATCGATACCTCAGTCCCAGACCACAAGGGAACTGACTGGATCAGATGAGCATTATCATGTGTGCCAGAATAAGACATTTATGTGGTTTGGTTCATTGACCACGAGTACGCAGTGGGGGCACGTGCAAGAATAAGACCTTCAATACTGGCAAAATTACAGATGAGCTAAAGGTATTCTCCCTCATTAAACATAGACCCAAACACATTAAGGAAAGTGCAAATGCATAGTGTGGCAAGAAAAGCATCATCCTGGGAAAACCCCATCCTGTCTTAGCAAGGAAAGAAACTGAAATCTCACATCAATCAGGGAGAAGGGCAATGGCATATGGCCCTATCCTTTGAGAAGGACGACCGTTAGTGTGGATAATTTACATATAAAATCATCCAACTTTCAGAAACAGAGACTCAGGAAAATTACAAATGGCTCCAATCTATTACCCTGGGTTAAATTATTATGGGAATGAGAAACGGTTCTCGAACAGAGAGTGAATACATTATCCTTTAAAAGTATGATCTTGTCACAGTTACAGGTACATCTATTCTGTTCTTATTTTTAAATACTATCATATGGTTATTTACCGTTGGTGTTGTGACATGTTTAGAAAAGGCATCTGCGTTCATCAGCGCAAACAGAAGACCCCCGTGTTTGTGTCGAATATGCAAAGGTGTACAGACACTGAGGTGTGATGTGACACTGCAACCAAGGGCTCAGCTGTCCTTTTGGGTGTGTTGATGGTAAAGATTGAAAAAACCATTTCTGTGTGGCAGAACTTTCTGCAAATTGACAGAGGTCTGCTTTCCTGAAGTAATCACGGTGATGACAAAGATGGTCAGAATGCCTTATTGCAATAAAGAACCGGTCTGGACGATCGAACCCATGCTCCTGTGGTGTACACTGTCCCTCCACCCTTTACACATCTCCAGCCAATCAGTGGGCACAGTTCTTCCACCCTTTACACACCTCCAGTAAATCATACCTGCTGGGCTTCCAGCTCCACCCCCTTTGCTCTGTTTTTCCTTATTTGGACCAACGAGAAGCCCCTGTCACCTTCGTGTCTTCACACGCATCCTTGTGTCTTTCACCACTCTGATGGTTCCCAAGCTGACAACACATACAGTTTCTAATTATGCAGCTGCACACGCAGATGTTATATTTAAACATGTCAGAACTCATGGATGTTGGAAAACAACATGAGGGATATTACGTGTTTCATTTATATGTGCAGAAGAAAATGGGTTCGCTGATGTCCTCCTCCAGTTTGGGCCAACCACTTAATGTTACTTAAATTTAGAGCTGATGGGAAGAAATATTGTCCATCTAAATTGAACAAACAAACTGAAATAGCCCCAATGATACTGTTTTGCAAATTCAGCAACTTTCTTTTTTAACTCACAAGACTACTTTTTGAAGTTTATGGCTGAAGAAAACATCACAGCTAAAGTATTTACCAGACAGAGTACCATTTATATAAATAACTAGGAAGTCAAGGTCAGACAAAACAAAAATGGGCATGATCAAGTGTAAAACATCATGCACTGTTCACCCTCCAGGAACAATCTGCTTGAGAAAAATTGTGCTGCTTCACATCATTGACTTTGTGGATACCCATAATGCCCACGTTGACTTCTCCTACTTAGCTCTGCACTTGCGCAGTAAAATCAAAGGAACACACTCAACAATTAAGATAGGCAATAATATTCTGCTGTGTAGTTGGTCTCACGCCCAAGCAACCACATGTGCCGTAAGTGCATCCGAGCCAGATTTAGGGCAGTGGATGAAGCTCTGGAAATAGACATGGCACCTTTATATCCTGGGAATAAGGCTACTTTATGGTCTTCGCTATAGCAGCTACTTATTATATTACGCTGTCAAGACTAACAATAACAAAGCAGTAATTCTGCATAATTAATATAGCTGACTTGTCTTGTCAGTATTTGGCTTCCTAACACACTTAATTAATCACATGCAATCACCACTCTGTTAGTATGGGACTTGATTAGATTTTTGGATGTGAAAAATTTTGCACAAGTAGAAATTAAGCGGTTAGATCGGTTAAAAATGTTTTTTAAATGCTCTCTTAATGCATGGTTGTACCAGATATTCGCAGTGACTTATTTGTGCTTTTACTAACTCAAATAGACAATTAAGACACTATGTTCCCTCTAATGACTATAATGTGTAGGTTTAAATGTACAGTGCTCATCAGGCTGTTAATCATAGGGTAAAGACCTTTAGAAGAGAGCCAATTTCAGCTAAAACCCCAAAAACTCTCCAACAGGTAAGAAAAGGCAGCATAAAAGCATTTTTAACTGATTCACAGCTTCATTTAGTAAAATAAAAAACATAGACAGCTGCTCCACATCTTCTGGGCTGCTCATTTCCCCTCTGGCTGCCTTCTAATCATTGCAGGTTTTGAAAGAGTCACAGGAGTGGCATGCAGACCGCCTGATCCATGTTGCTGAGCCCCTGAGAGTCGACACCGTTCACCTCATTCACCAGCCTGCTCCCCGGAGAGCTGTGTTTCCAGGTAACGCTGAAGAAATGGCACTTGTGACTTATTTATGTCCTGAGCACCCTATTCGATATTTATAAACATAAAAATCACAGCGGATTTATTCAGGAACCTTTCAAAGAACCGTCTGTTTGCAAGTAGAAAACTTAATGAACTAGGAAATACAGGAGGCCTTATCAATAATGGAGGACATAGCACAGTGATGAATGAGCCTGCATCACGCAGTGGATCACGGGCTGCAGTAGGACGAGGGCACCTGGAATGGGATGTCAGTATATCACAGGGCACATGCACACATACAGTATGGCCAATTTTTGACATGTCAGATGGACTATGGGAATAAACCTGTGTGATGGGGAAGAATGTGCTAATGTCACACACAGAGCTGAGGTAGGAAATGAACCTGCAACTCTGCTGGCACAAGGCTGCACCACCATAATAAATGATCATTGGATCATACCTTCCATAGCAAAATCAGTGTGATGGGAAAGGACATAGACCACCAGGTATATGTGGGCAACTCTCTCAGGAGACTTGCCTTTATTGGGACTATACTGAACAAAATACGATACAAAGGGGGTTACAGTCCGGGTAGTGGTACACAAAGTCATAAAGCCATAGGCAGAGGCTTAGTGCAATGCTGGCATGCTGGTTCCACACCAGGACAGACAGAGGAGACAGTCACTCCCCATGGCAGGCGGCAGTCTCCGGCACATCCATCCAGTCCGTCATGGTCAGTCTGATTCATCCTGCTGGAATTCCAAGGTCCTATTTATCACTATTTTCAGCTTTGTTCCCTCTGTCTGAGACTGAAATTCTTTATAGCAGGTGGCGGTCGTTCCCTTTCAATGCAGCATCAGTAGATTGACCTTTGGAGAGTTAGTCTACACTGGCCTTCCTGTCTCGGTTGGATCTTCCCCTTCTAGCTCCCAGGGTCCTGGTAATTAACTACTACAACCACCTAATAACAACAACAACAACAACAATAATAATAATAATAATTATAATAATAGTTTAAAGGTTTATAATAAAATATCAACAGAAATATCTTTCATAAATTGTACATTGCTTGTAGGAGGTCAAAACATGTTATTAGGGCAGGCTAAAGATTTATGGGTTCTCCAAATAGTTCCAGAGGTGATAAATCCATGGGGGGTAGCCCACTGGTACAGCCAGGTTACCTTTTTAATCTATACCAGAACGTTCTGGTCAACATAATTGAATTTTATGTACATCATGTGGAAAATCTCCTAAAAAATGTGCAATGAAACTTATTATATCTAAATACACTCATATGTTTTATACAGAACAGCTGTGTGTAAAACAATAACATTTAAAAAGAATGGAAGGAAAAATATAAAAATGGAAAATTTACCGTGATATAATTATGGGCACCCTTTTGAAGAACTCAAATCAGTTTGAAGAAAAGAACTGGATTGTCATTGCGGTGATATTAGACTCACCTGTGATAAGTTTTCAGTGATCACATGACTAGAACTACCCAATGAATGATGGCCTTAATGCTTAAAAGGGCCAGTTTTAGTCCCAGTTTCTTCTTCATAATGATAAAGACCAAAGAACCTTCTGGGAGCACCTTGGCATCCCTGTTTCAACAGTTCACAGTGTTACTAAGAAACCGACAGAACTGTCAAGAACATCCCAGGACATGGTGGCAAGAGGAAGTCTTTGAAGGTTAGTGCGAACACCATGTAAACCATCCACTGGGCTCAAGGCTGACCTGGAGTAATCTGGAGTGATGGTCCAACCCATACCATATGACACACACTAAACCAAGAAGGGCTTTATTGGTGAAGGGCAGGGAGGACAGCACTGCTCAGAGATAGACATAAAAGGCACAAGTGATCTTTGCCAAAACCAACCTAAAGAAACTACAATTCTTCTGGGAAAATGTTCTATGAACAGATAAAACTAAAGTAGGGCTCTGTGGCAATGCAGACCAGCGATTTCTTATAGGTGATGAAATGATTCAATTCAATTCAATTTTATTTATATTGCGCTTTTAACAAGAAGCACTGTCACAAAGCGCTTTACATAGCCCTGGGCCCACAGTCTGCAGAGAGTAAGCCAAAGGCGACAGTGGCAAGGAAAAACTCCCTCAGGAGGAAGAAACCTTAGGAGGAACCAAACTCAAAGGGGAAGCCCATCCTCCTCAGGCCAGCACTGGGCAGATCAAATTAATTAATACAAATCAGAACAATAGAAAAAGAGCAAGTCCTGTATCTGTCAGGGGGACAGCAGGGTCTTGAAGGTTGCAGTCCAGTGATCAGAGGTGGCTCAGAAGGTAGCAAGCTGGTCAGGCAGGACAGCTGAAGTGGAGGGAGGGGGCTGTAGGCCAGCAGACAATATGAAGATCTCTTGAATCTGAGCCTCCAAGGGAAGCACCCCATAAAAGGGGGGCACGGGGGAAAGAGAACATGTGTGAGCAGAGCAGTGATTTAAGGTGGAAGAATAATGGGCAAAAAAAAATTAAACAAAATAGCAAGGGCCCCGGCATGACTATATATGGCAGCATAACTATGAGGGAGAGACCAATGGGGACACAGGCATGAGGAATCCACGCCAGCACTCCAACAACACACAGTACATGTGAAGGAGGAGTGACAGCACTGACAGAACAGTTCATCCAAAGTCAGTGGCACTGATCCCCACCCAGCTCTACAACTCAGTCTATAGCCTATACAGGCAGTCCTCGAGTTACAAACATCCGACTTACATACAACTCGTACTTACAAACAGAGCGCCATAAGGGCTATTACAGTATATTTAAAAAAAATTGGGATAAATACAATGCTTCGTAGCAACAAACGAACGCACTACTTAGTGAGGCACATGGAAAATTCAGTGGCTTGTGGGCTCGAGGAATACATAACCCTGTCCACTGTCAGATTTTAAGTCAGTGACGTTTTTGTCTTCACCCCATAACGATGCCTCCAAAACGCAAATCTGATGCAAGTGCTGGTGATACGGTAAAGAAAAGAAAAACCATCATCACGGAAAATAAATTAGAAATAATAAAAAGATCAGAGAGAGGTGAAACTCCATCATCCACTGGCAGAGCATTTGGTTACAGTCGGTCAACAATCACAACAATTTTAAAAGATAAAGGTATAATAATGGAGCATGTGAAAGGCCATACCCCAATGAACGCTACGATTATTATCAAGCAACGCAGTGGTTTAATTATCAAGATGGAAAAGCTGTTGATTATTTGGATATAAGACCAAAATCAGCGTAATATGCCTATCAGTCTTTCTTTAGTGCAAGAAAAAGCTCGAAGCCTTTTGATTTAAAAGCTGCTCGTACAGCAAGTGAAGGCAATTGCAACGAAGAATTTGTGCAAGTAGGGGTTGGTTCAATCACTTTAAACAGAGGGCAAATTTGCATAATATTAAAGTTCAAGGTGAAGCAGCAAGTGCCAATGCACGTGCTGCGAGTGATTTCCCCGAGACATTGGAAAAAATTATTGACAAGGGAGGTTATTTGCCAGACCAAATTTTTAATGTAGATGAAACTGGCTTGTTTTGGAAAAAAATGCCTGAGAGGACCTACATTTCGAAAGAGGAAAACAGTGCACCAGGACATAAGGCATCGAAGGATAGACTGACTTTATTATTTGGGGGTAACGCATCTGGGGATTTCAAGGTCAAGCCTTTGCTAGTGCATCGCTCCCTAAATCCGAGGGCACTAAGCAATCCCACTAAGGCATCTCTTCCTGTTATTTGGAGGGCAAACGCAAAAGCTTAGGTTACAGATGCTGTCTTTGAAGATTGGTTTTTGAACCATTTTCTCCTTGCTGTTTAACGTTATTGCTTGGGCAAAAACATTCCTTTCAAAATTCTCCTTGTCCTTGACAATGCCCCTGGACATCCAAACACGTTAGATGACATTCACCCCAGTGTAAAGGTAGTATTTCTACCCTCCAACACCACATCACTACTTCAGCCAATGGATCAGGGAGTCATAGCCTCCTTTAAGGCCTATTATTTACTGAGGACCTTCTCACAAGCTGTCAGGGCTACTCAAAATGATGTGATGAGCTTAAGGAAGTTCTGGAAGAATTATAACATTTATAATGCCATCAAAAATATTGCTGATGAGTGAAATATGAGAGGAGTTTGGAACAAATTATGCCCCCAATTCACACATGATTTTCTGGGGTTTACAGATGATGACATCACCAAAGCAAGGCAAGCTGTGGTTGATATTGGTAATCAACTGCAGTTGGACATCAGTGAAAATGATATCATAGAGTTACTCTACTCCCATGGGAAAGAACTAAGCAATGAAGACCTTATGCAACTAGGACAGAAGATGATAGCATTTAGGGAAGAAAACAGGGACCTAGAAACTCCATAACTGAAAAAGTTTTCTACAAAAGAGTTAGCTGATGCTTTTCGTCTCATTGAAGCAGGAATGGCAAAGTTAGAGGAGCAAGA
>JAACJT020000064.1:9943738-9981733 GCA_009936485.2 Gymnarchus niloticus | reverse complement strand
GCTGGCCCCCCCCGACCTTCCCTCTCGTTCCCCTCGCGGCCCTCTTCCCCCCCCCGACCCCTCTGATAGTCTAGGTGCCAACCCCCCTCCTCCATCCCTGCTGATCCTCTAGGTGCCGGCCCCCCTCTCCCAAGCCCTCTGATACTCTAGGTGCCAACCCCCCTCCTCCATCCCTGCTGATACTCTAGGTGCCAACCCCCCTCCTCCATCCCTGCTGATACTCTAGGTGCCGGCCCCCCTCTCCCTCATTTGAAAGCCAGTGATGGTGGTATTTTATATAATGTAACATCATCTGTGATTACTGCATGGACATGTGCAGTGTCTGTGCAGTTTCTCAGCTTTCACCTTATCTTTTTAACTATGAAGTCTCATGTATGAATATTTACCTCACCAGTACCAAAATAATAGCAACTCGCCTATTTACCTTTTGCCTGACTTTATTGCATTACTTGTATTAAATGAGATTTTGCAACACTAACAGTCTGTGTCCCTGTTCCAGTTGCTGGCATTTCAAAAAGCTGCATCTGGCAGGTGTAATGGTGCATTTTTTGTGGGCAAAATATGAAACAAAACCCCAAAGTAGTAAGAGCTTTCGAAAACGTTCCTTCTGTCAGAAAGGACCCTCTGGCCACCCTCTGCTAGCATCTTTAGGCCTAATGTGACCAGTTCGTCCTTTGTCACAGCAGTCCCCTGGCAGAGGAGAGAGATGTATTTCAAGGCCCTCTTAAGGTGGAACACTTCTCAGAATGTGACTCCCACATTGAAGGTCTCACAAGCAATCATTTGACACATCATCTAAGGAGGTGGCCTTTTGCCACCTGACAGATCGTTAGTCATTTTAAGGGCTTGTGTTGGAGGATAATAATAATATTTAAACTCTTGGTGTATAGGCTGGCACAGTTTTCAGCAACAGGTTAATTTAGTCATGTGCCCTCAGTGCTGTTATATTTTTAGAAACCCCCCTCCTCTCCAGCTTCCGGTCCCACAGTGGGCTCATTGGTTTAGTAATCGGGGATTCCCTGCTGCTGGGAGCCTGTCCTAATGATGAAGGTACCAGGAAAATGCCTCCCAAGGAAATGTGGACCTCCTAGGGCACCACCAGCTGGGGACCTAAAGTGTGTGATGAGTGGGCGTGGTTTTGGTCAGTGTCATTGTAAAAGGGGGACCGTCAGGTACACGTTCAGAAGGGTGTGCGTGCCGTGACCCACAGGAGAGCAGTCCAGTCATAGAGAGACAGCCTAGACCAGCCTGTCACCCCTTGGCTAAGAGGTCAGGTGTTGTGGGAGGGGGCTTTGAGGTCCCCCCGGCATTACTGATCAGAGATCGGGAGGTTTGGGACTTGAGCATTACTGATTAGCAGTTTTTGGCAGGCAGGCTATGGTTCTGGGAGGACTGTGAGTCCCTCCCACCACCTTGTTAGAGGATCCCCGTCACGGGTGGCGTGACGAGGTGGGTGGACCCCTCACCAGCTGAGGCCAGCAGTGGCAGACCGTGCCACTGTGCTTAATGAGGATCTGGGCTACTAGGCTGCTGGCATCTTCTCGAAGATTCTCTGCCCTCAAGCATGGCTGCTGTTAAAACTACCTGTCTGCCACCACACCCCAGAGGTTCAGAGACCTAGTTTGAAATGTCCAGGCTGCTGTGTTGGGTGTTGAGCCCTTGGAGGCAATTTGGGTTTGTCATGAGGGAGGCGCTAGAAATAAAGCATAACTGCACGCACTCCTCAGGCGTGGTTCTCACACATGGTCTTCAGTATCATGCACTCCTCAGTGACACTCTACACAACACCTTCCTCACACGTATACTCTACACACACCTTCCTCACACATACACACCTTCCTCACACGTACACTCTACACACACCTTCCTCACACGTACACTCTACACACACCTTCCTCACACGTACACACACACTCCTCAGTGACACTCTACACACACCTTCCTCACACATACACACACACTCCTCACACGTACACTCTACACACACCTTCCTCACACGTGCACTCATGAACACTCTCCTGACTTGGACATTTTTGTGTGGCCCTCCCTTCGTCCGTCACACGGGTCATTACAAAAGGGACACTCATCCTCATCACTTCTTGGGCCCCCGGTCTTCACGCACTGTGACTCTGCTCATTATATTGTGAAATGTGAGGGCAAGCCTGCCATTTGACCCGACTGCAGTCTCCAGTATCCCGACGAGCCCTGCTACCAGCCTGTGGTGTTACAGCTGGAGCTATCAGGTGGGTGGCTCCAGGATTATGGCTAATCTGGATCTGTGGAAGCAGTTGTGAAACCCCCCCATCACGTTTGATCTGGAAGCTGTGTGACCACTATGCTGTGGTGGTGCCCCCTGCTGGTCAGAGTTGAAATGCAAGACAGAGGTGCATTGCAGGTTTTTACAGTAAGGAGATGATCATATTTTTTTTTTTTCCTCTAATTTGAGATGACTTGCGTATGGCTATATAAAGTAAGGTAGCGTGTTTTTGTGGGTGATCCCTGAGTGTGGCCCCAGATGGGCATTACAGTGACGTGCTCTCGTCTAACACCAAGCCATGCTAGAGGTAAGAACAGCATTAATATAATGTTACATTAAAGACCAAATGTCAGCAGAGTCCATTAGCCTGATGTGACCTTGGGCTTCTCGCTGCTCTTCAGTGTGCCCCTGTGTTGATGGTGTCAACTTTGTTTTTTTTTTTTTGTTCAGAGTTGAGTACTCTAAAGGTACTGCCACTGTGTCACACATTTAGTTGTTCTTCATACTTTAATTAGAGAATGAGGAAGCATGTTTTACATGTCCCAGTGCGATAAAGCTGACTGCCTGCCAGTTAAAGCTCGTGTTCTGTAGCGTTGCTGTTTAGCGGATGCCCTGACTAGCATGGCGAGTGGCTTTAGCTTCTGAGGCTGGCCCACACTGTAGCTCCACACTTACCAGTGGCCAGTGCTTTCTTCTCTGCTAGATTTAAAAAAATAATAATAACAAAGTTGTGCTACATCCATCTACTGTTTATTTCAGAGCATGGAGAGAGTTACACAACACCAGTAACATGGAAAATATTTTGTCTGATAGTAAACAAGGTCACTTTCAGTCTGCGTATTTGGATGGGTTTATGCCTTTCAGTCAGTGTTACGTCAAAGTGATAGATAACCATCATCAGAGAAATCAGTTATTATGACGTTACTGTAGCATTACATGAATATTCATTATGACTGCAGCATCAGTCTGTGGAATGCAGCTGAATGCCTGGGTTCATTTATACTGTGACCAGCTGATGCCCAGCTGAAGTGGAGATGCACATGTCATAGTGAGTCCCACATAATCACAGCACGGCAGCCACGTTTTCAGCCAACGCCATGTGTTGTGCAGCTGGGCTCTGAGGCTCACACTCAGAGTGGACCAGGCCGGGTGTTTTTTCCCCACCAAGGTGGCAAAATCGGTGGTGGACGTCTGGCTGGTGTCTCAGAGGCAGGTGTCAACTGGCCACATCCCAGGCCGATTGGGGCCCCACCTACCTCGCTGACCCTCTTTTTAGCTCTTGGTAGAATACCTAAGGGTGCACAGGTGAACATTACATGACTGTCATACATGACCCTTGCATGCCTGTCTTACTCTACGGGCTGAGCGATTTGAACCAGCTATATCTGAACAAGTTTTCTGATGCTCGCCCTTGAAACCCTGCCAGTCTCCTGTAAGCAATCTGTTCGTTCTCTCTTTTCAGAGCTCATGATGGCTCTGCTCAGCAGCACTGTGGCTGGGGTTCGAGTGGGCTACTGGGTGTTTTGATGCCCGTCCCCTCAGGTTTCCTGTGGGTCTGGCTAACCGCAGTCGGACAGGGAGATAGATTAATGCCACTGTGCTTTTGGCTGAAAATGAGGATTCTCCATCCGTTATTAAAGACATGGGGTAGTGCTAAACTTTTAACATGTCCTACAAGCTCAATCCCAGGAGGTGTCGATTCATCCACCTTACAGCTCGCAGTTCTGGCACGATTCGGCTCTGTTCGGCTGCACTCGCAGGGCTGCGCTGCTTTTAAATCTCGCCTCCCAAAATGGCGGGAAGCGTGACAATAGACAGCATGTGCTGCGTTACTGCGAGCAGGGTCCTCAGCAGGGTGCCTACGCTGTGCGCTGGCCATGTTTTAATGAACATCCTCTGAAGCTCCGTGAAGGAGCGTTCTGGAATAGAGCTGCAGTATTGTTTATGGTAGATTTCCGCAGCATTTCCGCTGTCTGGCTGTGGTTTATCTCCCGCACCGTGCCACACCGCTTGGCTGCTTCAGCTCATTTGTCCCACACAAGCAGTTTTCTAGTTTGGGCTCACAGGTGTCACGTCGGCATTTGAAGCCACCCGGTGCCGGTGCTGGTGCTGTTTTCTCAGGAAGCGTGGTTGTACTGGACGTCGGTGTGGGTGCTGCTGGAGTAATTGGACAGGCGGTATCCTGATCTCCAGGGCAGCTCTGTCATATACTCCTGCAGATCAGGCTCTGGAATTTGGGCCAGTGGTCTGATAGACGGTGCAGCTGGAGTCTCAGAAGCCTGCAGTGGCGGTGCTCTGATCATCTTCCTCCAAAGCTGGTAGGCAGATGTGGAGTTGGGTGGTGGTTTTGCTCATCCATGATGCCCCCCTCCTCATGTATGCCAATTTAACCAACTAAACCCCTCCCCACCACCAGAATGTGATTCATTAGTATGCTGTTTTTGGACGTGATGCTTGGAGCTAAACCTGTCCTCGGCCAGGGCAGCTCTCAGGGGCAGCCTCCTTGTTGTGGGCTAGTCCCAGCATCTAGACAGGGGGCGTGAAGCATGTCGGCTCGGGACATTCAAGGCTCCCACCTGAGGATGAAAAACACTGCATTAAAATGCTCCAAGGTTGACTTATTTAACCTGCAGTCTGTTTTTTCCATTTGCTTTCCCCAGCCTCACACCTGAAACCCTCTATCGTGTCCGTGTTGTCCATTCAGAGAGCTCTGTTCAGCGCATTAAGTGAAAGTCTCTCCATCTGCAGTGTCTGCATTTGTAAGTGCACTCCCTCTTTTCTGCAGGCTACTGAGTTTGGGAAGCGACAGCTTGTGAGTTTTCCCACATGCGTGCAGTCTATTCGGCAGGTATGTTCTCTGATCTCCATGGATACGCCTTGCCTTATACCTGTCCATCTCCATGGGGACCAGCATTGCATTCGTGCTGCATTCCGTCTCTCTGCAATCAAAGGCAGGAACCTATTTGGTGCCGGCGCCCCCTGCAGGTTCAGTGACATGGCAGGATGCTCTCTTTAGACAGGACCCTGCAGTCGGTGAGCAGGGGGACAGAAAGCGCTGACCCTAGTCAGCGACCCTGGCACACTGTGGCTTAGCTGTCTGCCGGGGTTTCTGTTTGTCGGCGGGCTGGGTGGTGTAGAGAGTGTTGGGACAGAGGAGGGGTTAATGGGGCTGGAGCAGCTCTAATGGGGCAGTGGAGGGAGGGGCTGGATCTGGAAGCCCCCAGTGGGAGCTGTCCACTGGGATGCCTGCTCTGGGAAGAGATGGTATCTCGCCACTTTGCCTGGGCGTCCGCCTGGCAGCCCAATAGCCCCCCTCATCGCCAGCATGGGAGCTACGAGGACCGATGAGAGACAGAGACCTGTTCCCACGGTTACTGAGGGCCCCTCTTCAAAGTAGGTCTGCTCTTGATTTATTATTCATTGAACGGGAAAGAGGGACGACTCCAACGTCTGCAGACGGCCGGCAGAGAATCTTTCTGAACGTTGTCGTCTACAGGAAGAGAACAGCCATTGAAAATGCTTACTGTGGTTTAATGAATTCTCCCATTTGTTTTCCCAGAGAATTTGAATGTCAGGTGCATGATAAAAACTGAGAAAGCAGGCCTTACACCGCCCACCAGTCTCCACTCCCCACGGAGGTGTCTTACCTGTACATCCTATTAATACTCAGTCTGCTCCCCTGCACTTTCCTGTTTTTTTGTTCTGGATGTTTAGAGGTGGTGGTACTGTTAAATTGTGTGTGTGTGTGTGTGTGTGTGTGTGTGTGTGTGTGTGTGTGTGTGTGTGTGTGAGAGAGAGTGAGAGAGTGAGGAGAGGAGAGTGCAGCATTGCCCTTGGTGTCGCACGGTGTGTGTGAACAGTGTGTGTCAGCAGTGGTTCCACTCAGCACCTAGATGACTTGTTCTAAAAGCGAGTATTACTTTTACAGTCTGTCCATTTGAGCTCCTGCTTATGGACACCGATGTTCTGAACCCACAGGCAAGGACAGCTTCCTACCGAGACAGGGATCGTTTTGCATACCATTAAAGCACAACACAGATTGGAGAGAAAAGCAGCCGTGTGCTCCTATTGGTCAGTGAGTGTATGTTTGTATGTTCCCTAAACCTCTGGGGAGAGGTGCCATTGAGACAAGAGACAAGGTGGTAACAGTTCAGGGGGGTCTGACAGATGACAGGATATGGGAGGAGCCTCAGCTGCTAATTAGCCGGTTCACAAATTGACGGTCACTCCCTGTAGCCAGTGGCTGGTTTGTTAACTGACGACATCGCACTCGCTCGCCTTCGGCCATCCACTGGGCTTCCCACAGAGATGTGTTGGAAATATGCCTGAAAATCAGGGGGTGGGTACACACTTAGTTCTGACACTGATGGCAGCTGAATACTGGGAAGGACTTTGTGAAGTCTTGGTTCACAAAGACTGTGGCATGCTGACATCAAAGTGCTCAGAACTTTAATAAACCCTCACCGGCTTTGGCTTGGATATGAAAGAGGCTTCTTGATTGGCTGCCCTAAGTGTCCTCACCTCTCAGCACATTGTTCACTATGGTTTTTACTGTCAGTTATTTTTTTTTCCACATTCAGCTTTTATGGGTTGTCTGCCCACTCTGGGCCCTTGACTATCCTACTGTGGCTCATGGTTTTCAGATTGCAGACAGGATACTGAATAGGGGGACCCCCCTGAGTGCCTGTGGGTTCGAGATGCATCATGTGAGACCATCTGGCCTATCAATCCCTTAATTGTGCTTGTACTGATGCTTCACTGACCATGTGAGGAGAAGCAGCTTGTGCAAACATGTTACCTGTGTGTTCTGTGTTTGCAAGAGTGCTTGTAAGACACCTTGTGTGTGTCAGACGTGTGCCAGGCCAGCCTGCTGAAGTGCTGGGTTTACCTCACAGAGACTCCTCCCCATCACCCTCCCCAGCCTGCTGCTTGAACCTCCCCAAACCAGTACTGTTCTGGGGTTTCACACTGCATGCTTACCGTGGTGTGGCCTGTTCACCTCTCTGGCCATATGGGCTGTCTGGAAGGTGCTACAAACCCACGCTCATCTGGTGAATATGGCTGAGCAGCAAAGTGGTATAAAAACCAGAGTAATGGCTGTGTTACTGTAATGGGAAAGCTGCAACCTTTCTAAAACTGAAAATCAGCCATTAGGGACTTTAACAAGACCCAAGATTCATGGATCTGATGAAAACGGATGAACCTTTGTCATTTCATGATCAGGAATCCAAGTGGGAGGGGTATTCCTTGTATGTACTTTACGATGTTAGCAAAAATCTTTGAATAGTTTACAGTTAGCTTATCCAACATGAGAGAATCCAGGGTAATTAGCATCATTATATGTGTTGATGTGGTCAGTTTCCCCTTCCTCTGCTACCTGGGTAGCTGTGCATTACTGCACAGAAGCCAGGCTCCAGGTAACCGAGTGTAACAGTGGCGGCCTCTTCTGGTGACAAGGCATAATGCACAACCTGCCTGGTGTGGCCAGCAGCCTTCAGCAAAGCTGTTAACACTAAATGATGAAGATGGATCAGAGCAGTGACGTGTATGCAGACCGTGTGTCAGCGCTGCAGGGGTAGAGTGCAGAAAGATCTTCAAAGCTCTTTGGGGCTGACTACAATCTGCAGGTGGTTCCACCCTCTTATCTCCACTGATAAAGTTAGGGTTCCATATGCCATACGGTCCTGGCCACCGGAAGGTGCCAGAGGGCTCACACCTTCCCTGTTCTCTTTCCATTGGCAGCGTGAAAAAGCTCCTTGGGCTTGAAGTGGGTGTTTCTTGGAGGGGGTGCTGTTTTACCAGCAGGGCCTCTGTGGAGCTACCACTCATTACAGCTGACGTACATGTGAGATGCAATCAGGTACTGACTCTGTAGGATGTGACTGTCTGTTACCTGGGGTACAGACAGGCTTACTGTGTGTGGCGTGGCGTGGCGTGGGGTCATGGGGTAGCGATGTCACGGGGCACCGGGGCTGCAGAATGCCTGCACCCGTGCACAGACCCCCTCCTTCCCTGTCTCGCTCAGTGTACCGCGGGCAGGGGAACCCCCGGATGAGCCTGAGGTATGAGTCATCACTGCGACGTGTGAGTGGGCGGGGCTGGGGGCTCCCGAAATGGCTTCTGCCTGCCTGCGGCATTCCGGTGAACGCTTACTCACCCCCCCCGCTTACGTCACTCTTGGGTTTGCCGCTGTGCTGCGTGCTCTGTGTGCCTGAAGAGCATCTCTGCTGAGGCTCAGAGGGGGCCCCAGATGCCTCCCCATCCTTTTACTAAGCCTGCTCTGAAGCCCATTTTGCCCCTTAAATGTTTTAACAGTGGATGAGACCCCCCTCCCCCCCAGCCTTACCAACCTATGGAACAGCAGCTGGTGTGTAATTGCCTCACACCCCAAAGCATGTCTGTCACTGGTACCAGCGTGGGAAGCACCCCACATAGATGCCGAGTTGGCTGGTGACTGGAGGCAGGCTCCACGTGTGTCTGTGCTGCAGGACCACCTTGGGTCTGCCGAGTCTGTTCTGTGAGTGCTTCTCAGACACTGTTACTGGGTATCTTTGTACCTAGTACCGCTGTGCCTTTTCTTCATGTGAAACCTTACCTGGGGTATTTTTTGAACTGTGGATCAGTGTGTGTGAGGGAGAGCATGACGACACTTCAGACGTGATGGTTCTACATGGAGCTGTGCATGACACACCCCTTCTCCCATCTGTAGGCTGTGAGAATTAGCAATATGCCAGAATGTTTAACTTGCGTGCCCTTTAAACAAATGGCCCATTTTGTAAGAATGACACACCGCTGCCCCCTAGAGGAGTTGTGGAAACATGTGGACGTGTACACACATACTTTCTCATCACCCACATCCGCAGTGTACTCCAGGACGTCCATGCCCCCCCACCTCCAGGTCAGGTGTCTGTCCATGTTGGCCCGTAACACTCGTGTGCTGCCAGACTGCAGTCCGGCCCCCCCAGCACATTTTTACAGCTGGCATCACTGCTGGCAAGAAATGCGATTCAGCAGCCAGAGACAATGGCTCGCACACATACTTTCTCCCTCTGAGCTGGTCCTCTTCAGGCTGACCCACACACTCGCTCCCTCTGAGCTGGTCCTCTTCAGGCCGACCCACACACTCGCTCCTTTTGAGCTGGTCCTCTTCAGGCCGACCCACACACACACACTTTCTGAGCTGATCTGCTTCAGGCTAACCCACACACACACATACACACACCCTCTGAGCTGGTTCACTTCAGGCTTGTGGGCACGCACACACACACAATGTAACTGCCACACAGCAAGGCGGTGCTGGGAGCGGAGAGCCCTGATTGGCTGCTGGTTCCCCTCCCTCTCCCACAGGCATGAAGCACTGCATCGCCCAGGCACATTCCTCTGTCCTCCACGTCGAACAGAGGGAGCTCACGTTCCCCGTCCCGCTTCTCCCTGGAGGAGGATGACCTGGACCTTTTACATAGAGCATCTCCCCGGTTATGCCGTTGGAAGTGTAACCTCGACAGGCTGACCGTGCAGGGCAACACCATGTAACAACAATGCAGTATCACCAGAGGGCAGCGTCCATTCAGGGTTAATGAAACGTCTTCACATTCCCCCGTCAGTGACGCTTTCGACTCCGGGTTGAGGGTTTTGTCGCCATGTGCTAGTACCCTTTTTCCTGCCAGCAAGGCTGAGGGCTGGATGGGAATGTGTGTCTGTGTCTGTCAGTCACTCTGTCTGTGATCGTAACACCCTGGAACATATTGCCGGGCCAGCCGTCTGGCCCTCACAATGTCGTGGTGCAGGAGGTCAGCAGTCAGGTTAAAACGGCAGCACTGTGGCCCCCTTTTGTGTCTGTGGTTCCCTTCCTGCGTTGGTGTTTCAAAGGCTCTGGTTCCTCTGCCGTGCCTCCGTACAGGAAGCAGCCTGATCGCTGCCCTCCCCCCGACCTGAGCAGGAGGAGACAGCATCTGCCATCACACAGTGGCTGACTGATGCTAATCTGTAGCTGAAATGTCCTCCGTGCTGGAAACCCTGCCTGAGACTGATGCACAAATCCCTCTGCATCATGGCCCCTGATGGCCTCCCCCAGGCAGTATGCCAGTGAAATGTGTCCCGCAGGCGGCAGCTGTGCTCTCAGCACCACCCTCTGGAGAATGTGGGCACTGCAGGCCTTTGAGTAGCCCCATTGCCTGCAGGTTAAGATGACCAGGCCTGCCTGTAAGGGGATGCGGATGGACTAGATGCAACAGGTCCTAGTCCATGTTAACCTGCCACCCAGGAGCCCAGTATGCCTTCATTACAGCCTGTCACATGACCCTGGAGCCTGTCATCCACGCCCCTCTTGCGTGGGCCGAGCCGTGTGCTGCAGGTTGGCGTGGGAGTGTTCGCTGATCACGAGCATGACAGAGAAAGGAACAGAGCAGAGTCACTGAAACATGCTGCTGCGTGTTGTCTCTATTGTGGAAGTGTACCGGTTGTGGTCGTTCATTTGCTGCTGTGTAACAGTGAGTGTTGCCTGTGGTGACTGTGACAGCCTCCTGAGAGTGCTAAACCTTTGGCTCTCGCTGCTCATGGTAGCTTTGTGTGGCCCCTCGTGGTCCCCCGTCATTGGGGGGCTCCAAAGCGTTACTATTTAGTTTGTCTTGCTTGTCGACTCTCCATTTTGCTGTTTTCCTTCCTAGATACAAACAAGTTTGATGTTTTCTTTAGCTTTAAACTCTGAGACTTTCAGGACATTACAAAGTAGCCCGATGACATTGCTGCTAACTGAAGAGCCTGTGGGTGGAGATCTGGGGCTTGGCGAGATTCAGGTTGGTCCTGTTCTGGGTGTGCATCTGCAGGGTTGACCCACACAACGTGAGTTCTGCTGCTGGCTTTGCTTTTCGTGTCTCCTGGAAGGAGCCAGAAGCTCCCTGGAACCTGTAGTCCCTTGTCCTTGTTGCCCATTAGCTGGAATGATTAATAGGACTTCTTATTTAACATCAGCCCTGTCCCTGTTTCGTCCTGATTTTCCACATTATTTCTACATGGGAGACCCTGAATAAGAGTGTCAGCTTACTGAATAGAAGATAAAAATGTTACCCTGTTTATTTTGGAGGCACTGATTTAGACATCAGTTCAGGCAGCCTTCATCTCTGACTGGGATTGACCTTTTGCCCTGCCTGAGGAATTTCTGTCCCATCAATGCTGCCAGGGTCTTATTTGTGAAACAACTTGCCTGTGATCTTGTGGATGTCAGCAGAGCCTCTCCCATGACCAGCTTGCCTGGAGTGAGTACACGTATGCGTGTGCAGGTCAGTCGTGACTCCCCTTTCGCTGGCTGCACCACCATGGCCCTGAGGATGGCATGAGTCAGCACAGACGGCGGTGATGTTTATTTATAGAGCATCTGCGCCATAGCAGGCCTTAATGTCTGTCTGCTGAATCATCTTCTACGAGGGGCAGCAGACAACCTTGCAGTGCCTGGCCAGTTCCGTGCTCTCTGTGTGTTTGTGTCCCCGTAGGGTCATCGCTACTCTACTTGCTCATAAAAGCCTCCTCATTAGATTTCAGAGCAGGCTCTGTCGCAGTGCTTCATTACGCCCACAGCCAAGTCCTATATCCTGCTCTGTAGGACGTTCCCGTCTGCACGTACTTCCTTTTCGGTGCGGTGTTTGCTGAGTTAAAGGGCCCTGGCAGCGGTCAGCTTGGCTACAATTCTGTGGCCGGCCTCTGTCTCCAAGGTAACTTGGTGCATCATGGGATGGACATGGATCACCAGAGTTGCGGTTGCAACTCCCAGGGGGAGCTGCGTTTATGGAACATCGCGTCAGGACAAACATCACATACAGGGTAGGTGGAAATAAGGACAGGACTGGGCAGTGTTGCATGGTCCTGGGAGACGGTCGTTCCCCATGGCAGCCAGCAGTCTCCCTCATCGATGTCACCATGCAGCTTGCCCCAGTGGGTTGTGCTGTGTGGACCCAAAGTTGTCTCTCTCCCCCTCTGGCTTGCTCTGGCTTTTTTATGGCTGGAAGTGGCTGATTGCTGACTGGCTCCAGCTGTGGCTCCTTCCACATTCCTCACCAGTTTTGTGGAATGTGAGCCTCACTTAAGGGGAGCCATGGGCTCTAGCGCTAAGGATTGGGCTTCCAGGGGGCGTGGCTCCCCCAGCTTTTCACGTGTTCCTCTTATGATGCAAGGTGGAGGGCACCTTCTGCCTAACACCAACAGTAATTAGCATTGTGGAAACCATCACAATTGAATACTGCAAGTTGATTATGGTTCCTGGCCGCGTGGACGACTTTTTACTAATGTTCAGGAGGGTCTCTCATGAAGGGCGCCCTGTCATAGAGGGTGTGTGCCGTAGTCGAGAGTTGGCATGTGCAGGATGTCAGCCTACGTTTTGGGAAGCTTCGCAAGCAGCCAGTGAACAGCCAGATGTGTCAGACACTGCAGGAAATAACTGTTCATTGAGGCAATAATGCCACAGCCTTGGGATGGCTAAATAAATAGAGTGAGAATTCTGTTTCCAAGATGGCATAGCCGTGTGGTGATAGGTGAAAAGAAAATGAAAACAAATGGGTAGTCCTGTTTCCACAGGGGCAAGTTAGGGGCATCCGCCAGGGTCACTTGGAACAGCTGCAGCCAGGCAGCACATCTCCAAGTCCAGCGGGGAAATGTTTTAGGACGCACTGATAATTCACTCCAGCGATATCCGCCATCTTCTCAAGGTCATGGATCTCAATGGAGAAAGATGCATCCTGTAACATCTGGTTACCTTGCGAAATGCAACCACAGCAGCGGCCGTGGTGGCATTTTAATTATGTAACTAAAGAGCTGCTATAAACGTTGGCGAACCGGAAAAATGATTATGCGAAGTGAGAGATCTCACTGCCAAGGGAAGTCACTGAACAGCGTCTGAGAGAAGCGGGCTCTTCTGGGACTCCACTGCAGTGATGATGTCGGATTGCTTTGTGTGTAGTTGTACATTAAAAATTAAACCCAGCTCTTGTTTAATGCATGAAGGTGATACTTCCTGTCCTGGATCTGTCGTAGCTATGCTATCGTCACATTCTGTTGAAAGGAGGAAGCAAGTTACATTGTAGTAACTTTATGGCACTAAGAAACCCCCTTTAACCACACCCCCAGAAGAGTGTTTCCAAATCCAAAATAACATGAATGTCTGAGCTGGTCTTGACTACTACCTGCTATTAGAGGAAGCTCCAGATCTGAAGTGGGGTTCAGACACGTTTCTTCTCAGAGTATGAGAGTCTCTGGTCCTGCAAGGAGGTCCTCTCATGCTCAGCGACTCCTCAACAAGGCTGCCTGCGCATGCATACTTCCAGCTCTAGTTTTTCAGGAGCGCTCTGCTTGTACACTATATATTATTAAATATATTAGTGAAGTCTCACACTTTAAAACTCGTGATGGGTGGTAGTATCCCAAATTTCCAACCAATGCTGGCAACAGTTACTAACCCCTGACTATACGTTTTGAAGCCTCATTTAACACCAGAGTTGCTTGGTAGTTCAGGATATTACCACCCAAACCCCTGACCACGGGTTTTGAACCCTCATTTATGCCATCACTAATTTTAATATATTCATTAGGGAAAAAAACCAATTTCTTATTATTGCATAGCAGTTGACTATGTGTGGAGATTAATGTAACAAATCAGAAAATGGTAAATATTAGACACTTTATGAACTGCTGTTTAATGTCCAAAAGAAAAAAAATAATAATTGAAGTGTCTTAGCAAGCTGAAGAAATGGCCAGCTAAAGTGCAGGTGCTGTGATCACTAATGAGCCTTAATGTTCCTGGGAAACACTTGGATGTATGAGGCCTGTGGAGAACATGAACTGGGAACGTAGCTCTTCAGCTGATCATGTACAGGAGTTACATTCAGTCTGTATCTCCGGGCCCCCTCCCTGTGTGCTTTTACTGGCTTCAGTACAGCTGTCCTTCCATCCTCAGGTGACCATTGGGCAGATCTACTCTTGTCAGAAGACCGTTGTGGAGGAGAAGGTATCAGAGAGGCCCATCTGAGCCTGGAGCTTCAGCATCATCAGCCCCCTCAGCCCCCTGTCAGGACATGGGGGTCCATCACGATCTGAAAGCGACCTGTGTTAGTGTCAATCCGGTGTTCCTCACTCGTTTTTAATTAATATATTCAACTGTGTAAATATTTCTGTGTTATGTATTTTTGCTCTTTGAAATGTTGCTGTACTTAAAGTATGAATTTGAAATACATTGGTGTGAATATCTTTTGTGACTGATTTCCCTGAGGCATCAAATGACAGTTAAGAACCAGGATGAAGTGTCTGTGCTTAAAAATCACTTCAGCTGTGACTGTGCAGGGAGCTGGCATGCATTAGACAGTGTGCCAGTCTGGAGCAGCGCATTAATACACTGTGTACATATCTCTGCTCTGTAGGGTAGGGAGGTTGTGCTGGAAGCACAGGGTGAACACAGAGCCCTCAGTGAGGTCATACCTTTGCATCGTTTAGGCAAGAGACAGGAACTGGCATGTGAAGCTCTTCAGGTATGAGTATCCCTGCTGACTGCTGCAGAGGGCACTTATGTA
Organism: Gymnarchus niloticus; assembly: GCA_009936485.2. NCBI lineage: Eukaryota > Metazoa > Chordata > Actinopteri > Osteoglossiformes > Gymnarchidae > Gymnarchus > Gymnarchus niloticus. The sequence goes on along the minus strand of JAACJT020000064.1, from coordinate 9,966,925 downwards.
ACGGAACAGTGCTGAATAACTGGCTCCAGAGAGAGTTGGAGTACCAGCATGCAGCTGTGTGGCATCACATCATGGTTCATTTAAAACTGGGTTACTTGGTGTCAGGGTAGTGTGCAGTGGAATGAGTATCATGAACCTTTGAAAGGCCTGAATTCCGTCAATTAGTCATGAAAAGCACATCATTTAGAGCTAAGATCCAAAAAGAACTGGTCATGAAGGTGGGTGAGCACTCCATGATCTGTAACTCATACACAGCGATGGGAAAAGTGGTTCTATGATCCATAATGGGTGGGATAACTGGCCTGTCAGTGGCCGGCTGATTTGGTCCATAACAAGTGGGATAACTGTGACCTGTCAGTGGACTGATCTGTAATGAGTAAGAATATCAATTCAGGCAAAAGGCTTTGATTGTTTATCATGGGATGCCTACAGTATCCATGATGGCCCCAAATAAACTTTGAGTGTGTCACTTGGTCACACATTCTGAAAAATATCCAACCTTTATTGCTTATGTGCGGCTTCTCTGAATGGCCAGCTTGCCTGGCTAAGGAAATAACGTCATCAATATCCCTTTGAGGTTTCATGTCCACTTCCTGGCTGGACTACCCTCTTAATTTCTACACCCACTTGTCTGTTGCTTTTAATGGCTATTTAATAGATTGTGGAGGTGTTCTGTGTATTTACGGGGCAGTCATAAGGGCATAGCTCCACTTTGCACATACAGGATGCAAACTATCACTCCCTTTAAAAATGTGTCAGATATAATAGCACTGTTTTAATATTGAGCATCTGCTTAAAACAGCATGTTCCACATCAGAAGGGTTTCTCTTTAGTTAACAGTGTCCTCCTAGGATGAAATCCAACATCCTTAGATGGAGACTTCACAGAAGTGCTTTTCTTTGCCATGGATCTGTAGGAATGCTACCTTATCTTGGCACAATAACAAGTACAGAATTCCGGGGGATGTTCGATGATTTTGTGCAAATTAGGTTACCTTCCATACAAATGATTTCAAATCTATTTACCCTTGGCTGGCTTATCAAATTATGAATCATTTTAAAGGCTTTTTGACCAGTCCGAGAATGTAAAACTATCCACAGTGTTTATCCTGTTCTTAAAGCTGATTGTTCACCTTATATATGGTCAGGGAGCTGTTAGTGAGGACTGCACCTAAACACATGGCTCTGTATAGCCAAACCTGTGCTCAAAGAACCAACTTGGGTAATGTCACACACCCTGAGCAGTGCAGGAACAATCTATCCCATAGAGCTGCACCTAAACACATGGCTCTGTACAGGTCACTGTGCAAACCCTGTGCTTTTGGTGTCAGCCACCAAGTCTCTGAGGTCTATTGAAGGTTCACCTCTCCAAACCACAGGTGGGTCAATGAAGCTGGAAACAAAGCCATCTCTGCAACTGTTTGTCAGCAGAAAATAGTGCCTTTCTCACCAGAGTTCAGCCGAAGATGGATGCAAACGTACATATTTCATTTTCTCAATGACTGACACCAGCCTCAATTTCAACCTCATCAAACAAATACCTTCTAACTGGTCAGGAAACAAACATATAGCATTTAGTCTGTCACTTATTGTGGCATAAGGATTAAATCCAGTTATTTATTCAGTAATAACATGGGTATTGAGTTGTCAGTTTATATATAATTAAAATGAAGGCTAATTTATCTTACATATTTACATTTGTGTCACACCCACACCACGCCAGCCTACATGGGACCTACCACGCCCAACTTACTCCCGTTCATCATCCCCTGAATACTAACCAGCTGTGCCTCGTTATCGTCAAGTAGCTTCCAGCTATGCCCTGTTAATCCTTTATATAAGCCCTGCTGTTCAGTTGCCTTTTCATCAGGTATGGTCTTGTCAACACCATTACTGAGTGGTTCTGAAGCTTGTAGTTTGCCTGTGTATGGCCCTGATTGTTGGACTTCTCTTTCCACTTCCTGTTTGCTGTGTCTATTGCTACCTTGGTATTGATCTTCTACCTGTGACAATGACTATGTTTTCTATTCTCCCCTGGCTTTTGGAAATCCTGCTGGTTCTGGTTTTGACCTTGCCTCTTTTGACTACGCTCAGTAAGAACCATTGGCTTTTGGAAATCCTACCTGTTCTGGTCTTGGACCCTGCCTGTTTTGACTCTGATTAAACTGATTCTGTGACTGGATCCTACCATGTTCTGAATCATTACAGTTTGTGTACCATTCATATATTTTGTAAGCCAGCATGGTAGCCTGTTATAACATTCTTAGCAATCCTTTTGTACTGTATCCAAACATTGATTCCCCTGCTTTGAAAATGACATTACAACTGATATTTATAGCAGAAAAGCTGTATATTAATTACCGTCATAATCTTGGTCATTGATTTTTTCAAAGCATTTCAATGTATTAAAGCCAATCTGTTCTTTTCAAATGAATGGACATTTAACTCCATTGAAGTAATTGTTTTAGTCTTTTACACACATCCATGGTTTTGACTTCTTACAATTATGGCAGACTACTAGTATCTATTTAAAATACAATACACTAACTTGCATATATCACTAACTATCACTGTTCCTTTGCATGGATGGAAGACAAAAAGTACAATATTTTGTCCCACTGTTTACATGATGACCGAGGAGACATTCATCTGACCTAATGGTAAAGTCTTAAATTACTCATTCATAGAAGTCCCCGTTCATTTCATCTTAAAATCTAAAAGATGCTGGTACAGGACAAGGTCAAAGCAATAAAAGCAGGTTTAACGTGGGTGGAGAACGTGCAATGAGTAATCACACCTCCCCACATTAAACTGCGTCCGATTTCACAGTGCCACTCTCTAGTATGTACTGATGCTCCAAGGTGTAATTCCGGCCCCCGTTGTTGTCCCAGAATTCGCCATGCTCAGTCCTGCAGTACACTGCGAAGTGCACCGACGATCCCACGTCCAGAATAGGAGGTGTGTACATGACGAATTCGAAATGCTCGCCAGGCTCAGCGTTACCAGCCCCAGATGCAAGGCTGGCCTGAGCGTCCATGAAAGAGCGCCAGTCGTTGAACGTGTATCTCACACCGACCTCCTTTCTGCAGCAGCCAGAGGTCAGGGCTCTAACTGATCCACGGATGTCAAAATGAGACGCAATGACCTTTTCTAGAGCCACCCGACAGCACTGGAGCTGCGTGTCAAAACTTCCTGTCTCCACAGGCATTTTAAACGCCGGAACAAAACAGGTGGTCACACTCGACTTAGAAGTGAAGACATCGTCGTCCAGGCGCTCTCCTCCGTGCCGTGCAGGGAGACTCAGACTCTGTGATTCTTCATTTTCGCTGAAGTGCTTCACACAAGCCAAGTTTAGTCCAACAGCGTCTGCGAACTGAACCTTCTTTTTGCCACTTTCGGAAATGTCTGAAAGCGTTGCATTATTAAAGGAATGAATGAGCACAGGCTTTGCCCTCCTGTCATTCGCACTGTCGTCCTGTTGCTCCAGGACCAAGTTTGAGAAAGCCTCATCCAGTGGTATGTCGTGTTCAGGAAGCATCTCGCCAGCGCCTTTCAGTTTCCTTTCCTCCACATTTCGAGATTCCTGCACAATGTCCTTAAGGAAAGAGGAGTTTGCAGTGTCTGTCGAGCGGCTGCAGTGGATATCCATGAAATGCACCGCAGTATCAGCCAGTGATCAGACAAGCGGGGCTGTCCACCTCTTTGTTTGAAGTAGAACTTCAAGTCATCGAAATTCAGCTGCCCGTCGCTGTTTGGCATCAACTTAACTTCTGTGGTGCGTCACGGGGGCGCAGCTGGTAACCAAATAATGAGGAAATAACACACTTAAGGCTTGTGACGGCATGGGTGACGACGTGCTTAGCTCTAATCCGGCTTACTGCCTAAATCTACAAGTTAGTATAACTTTAGTGATCTCAAGACATGTATACTGAAACTTCTTCCTGTACATCTAAGAAACTCACAAGGATGACGATTTAGTTTTCCTTTAAATAGTGAAATCTGTCTGTATTTCCATATTACATGGGCTAAAAGTACTTTAGGTGTAACGTGCACTCTAGCATTTGGAAATTCTAACTTTAAACATACATCAGCGACTGCACAATTATCCCCCGACCGTATTTAATTAATAGTAAAACAGGAACTTATACAGTAGTAATACATAATCCTTCCCACAAAACATCCGTAATATTGACACTCTACCTACCTTCAAATCCTACTGTACCTTAAAATTTACCTCTTTAAACTAGCCTATTCTGACTGATTATAACCCTAAGGGCTATATTAAGCTTTTGTACTAATGTTGGCTTTTACAACCACATTAACATATTATTTTATTTTTGCTTTGTTTGATTTCTGATGTCTTGATATATTGTTGATCGTGTGCTAGTGTGTGTTGTTTTATTTTACTGTGTGTTCTGTAAGGTGTCCTTGAGTGTCTTGAAAGGCGCCTATAAATAAAATGCATTATTATTATTCTTATAAACAACGTAACCGTAACAGGAACATTTTCGGTTGTGATAGGTCAACCAAGTACAAACAAAAGTTTTTTATATATTTAGTAAGTAGTTTAGAAGGTCCGATTCATCTGAACTTTTAACTTCACTTAGGTAGAGCTCTCCTTCATACTGCTGGGTGCTTCTGCTCTATCTGGCTCCCTGTGTGTCACTTTGGGTAAAAGCGTCCGCTACATACTGTAAATAAAACGTAAATGTTTCAAACTCGTAATTAAACTCGACCTTCACGTCAGCAACACAAATGCAGCTTATTGACCCAGAATTACAGGCGAATATGTTTACTACCCCATTAAATGTTTTTGTCACTAACCAGTAATGCACATGTGACGTGGTGGGAAGTTACATTACTATAAAATTAAGATCCTTAATTGTTATCGTGAACTTATATTTTGTCAAACATTGCTTTTCACGGGGTCACGGTTGTTCGTCGGTCATCGTTATGGCCTCGCACCTCCTCGACAGTTCGAATCCCACCACATACTCCGGATGCCTGACATTTGTGTTTTCTCCCGCATTCCAGGACATGGGTGTAGGCTAATGGGCATGCCTAAATTATCAACTGACTGAATTATCGTGACTGTGTCCTGCCAGTGGTGGGCACCCATTCCAGGGTGTCCCCCGCTTTGTGCCCTAAGCGACCCTGAATAGGATTAAGCTGTTTCGAGATGGATCGATTTTCATTTTGATACGTTAAATGCTGAGATAAACGCCGGAAGCATTGCTTTCCCCAATTCAACATCAGCATAGAAACAAAAAATGTTTTATTGTCATATGTATTCAGAGAATACAATGAAATTCTTATGAAGACGGTATTAGTATGACTGCAAAACAATACAGTAAAGACTGTTAGAGGGACCAAAGATGAGTACAATAACGTGCATCTGAAGACTCGCAATAATAGTTACAATAAATACGTAAGTGGTGGGATAATGTAGAACAAACGTTTTGACAGCGAAGTGTACGCTTTGGCGACATGACAAATCGGTGTCACGTATACGAATGAATGAAATTGAAGTGGAAAAGCTAGGCTGAGATAAGATTTCTTTTGCGGTTTTCAACAATGAATGTACTGACGTTATTCGTTTCCCGCTAGTTTAAGTGACTTACGGTAGTATAATGTATTCAAAACGTCACTTCCGCTGTAACCGGATGTAACGTGATAGGCTGTGTTCTTTCGGTCCTTAGCCATGTGAACAAATTGAAAGGGCAGCGCAACCTTATTAAGTAGTAAGTCCCTCTTTACATTGGCTTACGTTCTTAGTGAACAGTGATGAATCCTGAACTACAGAGGTCCCCAAGAAATTTGTTAGTGTCTGAGAAATCCAATTTTATGAACGAAAGATCCAAGCATGACTTCCATGTGCTTAAACACTATTTCAACTACAAGGTGAGTGTCAGTGTTGGACTGTTTGTTTCTATGGTGAAATTTAAGTGATAAGGAATCTTACTAAACCTACGGGCAAGCTGTTTCAGGTTCTCTTTATTGCCATCTTCAGGCTGAGCGTTGTTCAAACCTATGTTCGTTTTGAACTGCGTCCATCTCTGCAGGTTTCTGTTTTGATACCAGAGTGTGGAATTCTTCCCTCCGACCTCCATGATGCTGTCAACGGTTTCACACGTTATTATTTGGTTAAAGATTTACCTGTGCACGAGCTATTGAAAGAAGAATGTCTTGAAGAAATGGTAAAGAAAGGTAAAAGGATATTAGAAATGCACCTTTTCTTTTGAAGCTTTGCTACGTCATGGGTGATACTTTAAGTGCCCGACAAAAAATTAGTATTCTCAGATGCTTAACTTACATTTTTCTGTTGGATTTCATGTAGGCAACTTCTACGCTCTGTCCTACAACACGAGAATCGACCAAGACAACGTGGTTGCCATTCTTCCAACTGGTAGAATAATTTCTAACTCCGATGCCCCATTGCGAACCTGTATGTTTCCGTTTTTAATGTATTCAGGTCTTAAAGCATCCTTGGTTCTGATTTTGTCAGGCCAGCTGATACTGTCTGTGAACAAAGACACATATGAAGAAATGGGACTGGAGGGGAAGGTGTCACAGTACAACTACAAACAGCCCATGCGATACGGTGAATGTTTGACAGATTCTTCTTATAATACAGATCATAATACAAAAGATTAATGCAATTTTGTGAAACTGATTCATATGTTTGTTTTAATGTTATCATTTGTAGTGGTGACTGTAAACCTTACGGACAAATCCATGGCTCCGGGTTCTAAACGGTACAACCGAGTGCTGTGGGCACTTAAAGAAAAAGTACCACTCAAAACTGACTTCTTGTTGGCCAAACACAACCCTGGTAGGCAAGCTGTTTGCTGTGTAAAGGAAGTGGATTTGAATCCTTGCCTGGATACTATGATTCTGATACATCACAATCTGTGTGTAATAAACATGCACGACATATGTGAAATTCTCCATAATAGTCTTTTCCACGTGCTGATTACGTCTTTCTGTGTTTTTAGTGGCCGATAAGGGAGGTATGCTCCCTTTCTGCCTCTCTCAATATGACTGCCAGGAGGTGCAGCCATCTGTCAGCACCCAGACATTGAGCAGCCTGCCCTGCCCTGTCCTGAGGAGCCACGACATACAGGGGGAGGGCTCCTGTCAGCCACACCAGTTCCTGGAGTGGCTGGGGGCGGTCACCTTGGGTGTTGCCTGGTAAGCTTCCACACCATGGCCTGCTGGACTCAGTCTGCCTACCTCACTGTCACTGTTTCCTTTTTTTGTTCTTTAAAGAATTGGTTCCATTTTAGTACAGACATTTTAAAATAGTTATGTTTGATAATTGTTCCTCCGGAAATGTAATTTAAGGCATTTATAAACTAAATATTTATTGGCCCGCATATCCATGGGCTGCCAGCAAGTTTGACATCCTGGTCATCGGTCTATACGGTATATAACAGTGCCAAGAAGTCTACTAGTGCCAGACATGCACAACGACACTTAATAAACAGCTAACCAGAAGCTGGACACAAACAGGAAGCTCACCTCTGAAACATCTGCCTAACAAAGCTGGGAATCTGAATGCTTGCAGTGACAACGATGCAGATGGTTTCCTGTCCACGTACAGCTGTCCTGAACCCCAGAGCAGTCTGAGCCAGGCTTTGCTGTGCACCGTAACTGGCCTCTTACTGCCAGAGGATATACAGTTGCTGCTGGAGAAGCTCCGGTAAGACCAAGGCCGCCATCTACGTATATCCTACAAGTCCACGTTTGGACTTTTTGGAGTAGATGTTCTGATTTGTGCCTCCCACTCTAAGGAAGTATTTTGAGGAGCCCAAGTTCACATCCTGGCTGTCGTTGGTGGTGCACGGTTTTGCGGACAGCCCCGTTTCTTGGGGTATGTCAGAGCATGGCTTTCACAAGGGCGGCGAGAACTTCTACAGCTTTGTCATCTTTGCTAACCAGGATTACTGGCTGCATATGGGCACCGGGACTAACGACAGCTGCCCCCCGTGACGACACTTCTTCTGTGTTGTCACTAGAGCAGCCAAGGAAGGAACAGGCCTTAGTGTCTTGAAAGCACTAAGCCCTCAGTCCATTAAACTGATGAAACTTTTCGTCAGCTGTGCTGAGAAACATCAGAAGAAATCCATTTCAGGGAGTATAATGGAATGAGAAATAACTGGACTGAAATCCAATATGGACATGAAAAATGTGCATTCACCTCGTTGGGAGGTCTGCAGCTGTGCTGAGAGCTATAACTCTTTTACATCACTTCTTCTGACAGTTATTACACTGTGATTAATGACCCTAAATATGCTGTCAAAGGCATGACTGCTATCACTTTGAATTGGTCTGTGCAGGTCTTTTTTGGTTTGTGTTACATGATGAATATCTCAAAGTTTATGGAAAAATTGGACTGTTTCAATAAACTGAAACGTATTTGAGTCATGATATTTGAAATTTGTTTATTTTAACCGGTTTCACAGCTGAATATTTCAATCTATAAAAACTTTGCCGAATGTACAGTATATAATATTTATAGTTCGTAAGAAATCTGTCCCAGCAAAAATACTGTGCCTGGAGCTGAGGCTAAAGGTAGACATATTGATTAGCTTCCCAGCCTGTAGAGATGGGCATGTAAAGGGTCATTTCACAACAGAGATGTTTGATAGTACAAAAATAAGAAAGATTTGCATACTGACATCCCCCAGGGTGTAAAGAAGGAGAGACTGAAAATTAAGTTCATATTCTCACTGGTGGAGTAAGATTCCCCTGTCACCCGGACACAGGACTATCAGGGTGTGAATGTTGGTTAACAGACACAGGGACCAAATGGACACCTTCAGTGCAGTTCCACAGTCTCAGCTTGAGAGAGGAATAGATTCTTCTCTGGTGAAGCATCACTGAGTGCTGGAGCTAAAGGGTCATGTGCAAGTGGAGATGCATCCATCCCATCAAAAAGGCTCACTGACATAAAGCACAGGGCTTAGGGGAATCGGCACGCTAGAAGACACTGAAGAATGGCTGTGATGTTATCTTCCACAAAACAGCCAGCAAAGGGAACTACCAGCTCCTACTCAGCATCTCCCTAATAAAGACATTTACAAAAGGTCAATACTTAATTAGAATTGAAGTTGTTTTTGAATAAGCAAATAATGCATTAGTTTGCCAAAAACAAAGATTTTAGTAAGTGTCCAAGAAAATGTGAGCATTCTCCAGATACTGTCACGTCGATCCAGTTCATGGCTCTCTGCTCCTATGGGCTGGGTGTTGCTCTCACTTTCAGACAACATTCATTGGAGGTGGATGACATTCACTGCATACCTGAAGGTTTAGGGCTTCAACTCCCCCTCTCGGGAAGTTTATTATAAATATAGCATAAATAAAACACTGATCTGATGTGTTAATCACTTTAAAACCATCGTACACATTCAGCATTCAACAGCCCATCTGCTTTTCAGAACATGACATGGTTCCCAAGGCTCTCCATGCACCTGTCCTGTCAAATCTTCGGTTTCCGTCACCACCGTTGCGTACTGGAGATGGGCCCCTCGGACCCACCCTACGTCTGCCGTACAATATGGCGACCAAAAAGATGATGCAGCCAGAGCAAAGGCAGACCTTTTTTCCCCAGAAGAAATAGTGTGGCAGTTTAATATCACTTAAACATTAAAGCGTATGTGAACCAAGACACACATTTGTATTAATAAAAAATATTTGGTGTAATTTATATATAACATAAAACTCATACCCAGCTGTGAGCTGTGACTATTATTAAAAGCAAAGAAACAAACCTGCTATTTTTACAGGTAAATCCTACATACACCTATTTTTAAATAAGCACTGCCAGATGTAGCTTATTCTGCAAGGTAAAGTGTGGAAGGTTCTGGACATCCAGATGCTGAAGAGGATGGGCAGGAAATGGAAAACAAAGGATTGGACTGCATTGGGCAGTTGGGTCTGCATGAATTGAGTGTATCCAAGGAGACCAGCGCTGCCCACATCAATGCCACACATCCCACAATCACTTCAGCAGCCCACGTCAAGGTGCAAGTATTATTAATAAGGCTCAAACGTTCTCATAGAAAAATAAAAGCAGTCCAGCCTTTACGACAAAACCACAGGGGAGAGACACTTGCTGTTTCTCCTCCTAACGGTCTCCTATAAGCATGAGCTTAATAGTGCTGGAGCTGCAGATTCTTTATGATGGATGCTGGGAAGGTGGAGGGTCACAGTTCAACACTCTCAGGCCTGTACTTCAGTCACTTCCCGCCTTGGGGGGTACGTCTCTCCTTCCCGAACTCCGGCCTCTGTCTCTTCGGAGGGCAGGGGACGGTTCTGCCACCGTCCCAGTCACCGTAGCTAGAACTCGTCAACCTTCCTCTGCAGGTACCTGAGGATGGAGTCAGTGCCCTGTGGTGACCCCCACAGCCTCTTGAGGGCGTTGCACTCCCGCTCGTTGGCCTGCTCCAGGGCCGCTCTGCTGCTGTTTCGCACCAGTGCTTTAGACTCACACAGTACCTGGGGAACGAGAGACCAAGCAGAGGGGCAGAGAGATGGGAAATAATGGCTTTGGGCAAATTAATACCCAGGGAACTGCATAAAAAAAAAAAAAAATACTCATTACGGTCAAGGCGGAAAGGACATTTTACTTGTGTTCAGAATGAGCACACAATGACATCTGTATAATAATGTATGACGATAGTAAGCTTGAGAATAACTGGCACGAGAGCTAGGGGGTAAATATAATGGCATGGGAGGGTGGGCAGCGGGCATCTTTATAGCCGTGATTCACAGGGTGGTTAGTGGATGACGAAGACGCCTCAGGTGCGTGGTCAAGTGAAGAGGAGCAAACTAGTGCAGACAATGCAAGCACACACAAAAATGTGAATGATTTACAACAAAATTCAAGGAGGCAAAATACAGCGGATATAAAAAGTGTACACACTCCTGTTGAAATGCCAGGTTTTTGTAATGTAAAAAAAATGAGACCACCGTAAATCATTTCAAAACTTTTCCCACCTTTAATGTTACCTATAACCTGTAAAATTCAAATTGAAAAACAAATCTGTTAGGGGGAAAAATAAAAGAAACATACAATAAGCTGGTTGCACAAGTGTTCACACCCTTAAACTAATACTTTGTTGAAGCACCTTTTGATTTAATTACAGCATTCAGTATTTTTGGGTAGGAGTCTATCAGCATGCCACATCTTGACTTGGTAATATTTGCCCACTCTTCCTTGCAAAAGTGCTCCAAATCTGTCAGATTGAGAGGGCATCTCTTGTGTACAGCCCTCTTCAGGTCACCCCACAGATTTTCAATTGGATTTAGGTCTGGGCTCTGGCTTTAAACTTAAATTTTCTTCTGGTGAAGCCATTCTTTTGTTCATTTGGATGTATGCTTGGGGTCATTGTTGTGCTGAAAGGTGAGATTCCTCTTCATCTTCAGCTTTATAGCAGAAAGCTGAAGGTTTTGGGCCAAAATTGACTGGTACTTGGATCTGTTCATAATTCCCTCCACCTTGACTAAAGCCCCAGTTCCAGCTGAAGAAAAGCAACCCCAAAGCATGATGCTGCCACCACCATGCTTCACCATGGGTATGGTGTTCTTTTGGTGATGCGCAGTGTTGTTTTTGCACCAAACATCCCTTTTGGAATTGTGGCCAAAAAGTTCAACCTTGGTTTCATCAGACCATAACACATTTTCCTACATGCTTTTAGGAGACTTGTATTTTTTTGCAAAATTTAGCCAGGCCTGGATGTTTTTCTTTGTAAGAAAAGGCTTCCATCTTGCGACCCTACCCCACAGTCCAGACAAATGGAGAATACGGGAGATTGTTGTCACATGTAGTCAAGAACCGATACTTGCCAAAAATTCCTGCATTTCCTTCAGTTTTGCTGTAGGCTACTTGGCAGCCTCCCTGACCAGTTTTCATCTTGTCTTTTCATCAATTTTGGAGGGACGTCCAGTCCTCAGTAACGCCACTGTTGTCCCATATTTTCTCCACTTCTTGATGACTGTTTTCATTGTGCTCCATGGTATATCTAATTCCATGGAAATCTTTTTGTACCCTTCTCCTGACTGATATCTTTCAACAATGAGATCCCTTTGATGCCTTGTAAGCTCTCTGCGAACCATGGCTTTTGCTGTAGGATGCAACTGAGTAAATGTCAGGAAAATCCTACTAGGACAGCTGAACTTTATTTGGGGTTAATCAGAGTCACTTTAATTGGTGGCAGGTGTATACCCAAAAAGACTGAATATTGTAATTAAATCAAAAGGTGCTTCAACAAAGTATTAGTTTAAGGGTGTGCACACTTGTGCAACCAGTTTATTGTACGTTTTTTATTTTTTTTATTTTTCCCCCTAACAGATTTGTTCTTTTTTCAATTGAATTTTACAGGTTATCGGTCATATTTAAAGTGGGAAAAGTTCTGAAATGATTTATCATGGTCACATTTTTTTACATCACAAAAACCTGGCATTTTAACAGGGGTGTGTACACTTTTTATATCCACTGTAGGTACCAAAGCTCAAAATACGACAAAGAAAACTTAAAAACTAAATATTAAAATTTTAAAGGGAATCCCACCAGTCATAAAAACTTAAGAAAAACATTAAGGAATTCCCCAACTTCAATTTTTACTTCCATTTCCCGTGAAAAGACCAAGACTATCGAAAGATTAGAGACGAGAAAGGGACAAAGAGAGGGAGACGGAAGGAAAGAGGAAGAGAGAGACAGACAAAGAGAAGGGGAGGGATGGAGAGGGAGAGAAGGAGAGCAAGAGAGAGAGAGAGAGCATTTGGGGACTGTAAACCGACGGTGCCCACCAATAGTCAGGAATCATGTTGATGGACAGAGGTTACAGGCCAGTAAAAATCACCGTGATACAAATGTGCTGTGTTTACAGTACAGGCAAGACAACATTTTGCTTAAAGAGGCTGGAATGCACTATATACAGTTTAATATAAAATAATAACTATATTGGTTGCATTTAACTGCAGCAAAGGATAAATGCTTCTTGCAGTATTTACAAAATTGACTAATTAAGATTTCTTCCAGGAAGCAGGCATTAAAAAAAGGTGAAAAAAATGCCACCACCCATGAACACGTACATGCATACACGCACACCTGCATGCAGCAGAGCACAATGTGCAGCCAGATCAGCACAGGCTGTAAGAGGAGGCGTGTGACAGCCAGTAAAAGAAAATCAAAAGAAATTAACGGGATGACTTACAAGTGAATGACAAGAGACTAGCTCCCTAATGCGCACCGTGACCTCCTGCATGAACGTGCCGGGCCAGAAGACCTGGGAGACCAGGCCCTTCGCACAGGCCTCCTGGGCTGTCAGCTTGCGGCCACTCAGCAGCATCTCGTTGGCCTGCGGGGGGCGACACCATCAGCATACACACTGGCAGGGCCTCCAGCAGAGCCACGTATGGCGTCTAAGTGACAGTACTGCCAGTTCGTGTATGTTCCTCATCTGTGGCCTGCAGTGGTTACGGTGCTCTGGAAGAGACCTGCTGTGCTGTACTTCTACTGCCACCTAGAGGGCTCAGGAAGTACTCAGGGGGGAAAAGATCAAATGGATCAAAATCATCCTTTTTCATTTTTATCCAGCATTCCTGCGTTTCCCAGTCCATCTCCTTGTATGGTCATTCCCAAATGACCCCCTAAGCCAGGTCAGTACCTATGAGTGCTGACAGCCCACCCTGGCTTCTTAAACAGCAGTTTCTTCCTGTGCCATGGCTATAGAAGGACAGATCTCCAAATCAAAGTGGGTGGGTGATCAGTGACCTCCCAGGAGGAGAGTGTTTCTGCCCTAATTATGACTTGTTCGTTATGTGCCATCTATTGCCTCACTGGCGAGCAAAATTTGTTCAGAGATTTTCGGAAAGGCAGAGAAAAAAACACTAACAAGACTAAGCTGGCAAATTCATGTGCCCTGATACTGGAAAACTATGAAAATTACACATCACATTTCATAGTGAATATATAATGGCTTATGAAAACAACTGTTTCAGGAAAAAGTATTCACAAATTCCACTGTTCAGGAAACAGCAGGAAAAAGAAAGCGTGAGAGAGGGGCTGCCTGGGAAAGAGAGATTACAGACTTACTCAAAAATGATGCCATTTAAATAGCAGATGGTAGACCACTGTTCTTCACTGCGCCCCTCCCCCCCCCAGAGGCCCACCACATAATAAAAAATACGGCAAACTTGATTACATCTCGGTGACAGCTGGCCCCCTTTCACCGGTAAGTGTGGCCCCCAAATAACGATGAGTGAAGAATGATATAGTAGAGTGGTGAGTCTGTCTGAAAGCACGCACTTTAAAAGCAGGAAATAGCAGCTTAACATTCTTCACTGATGAGCCTGGGAAACATCTAGAAGCTACTAAAACAACCACTGAATACTACAGTGACATGCTGGGTCAATCTTAAAATGCAAACCAATTAGGAAGAGCTATGGTCAGAATTCATGAGTTGCAAAGAAGGTGAAAGACAACAGGAAGAAAAGGGAAGAAGGGAGATGAGAAGAGTTCAGAGAGAGGGAAGAACGGAGATGAGAAGAGTTCAGAGAGCAGAACAGTATTGATACAAGGAACAGAGAATAGAATATTGGGAAAATGGGTTTAGGTTGGACAGAATGACAGCTGAGGTCAACTCACTGAGGCCACACCCATGATCCGTGGGAAGGTGACGGAGGAGCAGCCGTCGGGAGTCTGGCCAAAGGTGGTGTAGGGCGTCTGGAAGCAGGCCTTCTCATTGGCCCAGACAACGTCACACAGTGGCAGGATGGAGGCGCCCAGGCCCACGGCCGGCCCATTCACCGCCACCACGATGGGCTTCTTGAACTGGATGAAAGTGTCCACGAAAGTCCTACCAGTGAAAAGAAGCCAATTACCGTGGTGAGCCCACCGGTCACCAACGTTCACCACTGCTTTTAGAACCATGCATTAGCAGTGCTCTCAGACAGGCAAGCAGAAGGTTTTCTGAACAGCTACGTGTTACGAGGAGGAGAACAGCTTGAACTGGTAATGATCAAAGAGTCCAACAGAAGGCAAAATGACTTCTTCCACACACACACGCTCTTTTCATCTGTTTTTTGGGATGTTCTCAGTTAGCCCCATTAAATCAAGTCCCCCAGAGTAGCACTGTCAAACACGTGAGAGATAAATGAGGTCTGGTGACTTCTGTAACCAGAAAAACACAGACCTGAGCCAGCTTTATGTGGTGAGGAACACGGGGAGCTAAAGAGAAGCAAGACACATGCATGTAGCATGTGCTGGAAGCACTGCCAAGCGGCCCAGCTACACCTCACTCTCCCAGATGCTCAAGGATATGAAACAGGAGTTTAAACCTAGAGACAGTCAGCAGGATGCAGGTGCAGCTAAACGATTACAGGCAGCAGAGTGTTTCAGCCAAACGTACAATCACTGATCACTCAGCCTGACAACTTTGCTCTGCACGTCTTCCCTGCCATCCCTGGAGGAGCCCTGGGATGGCAGAAGATCCAAAGACCTTCTGAAGAGAGACGGTACCAACATGAAAGGGAGCATCTGAGGTTTTGCTTGTCCTCAAACCAGCCTGAAGCACAGCCTAATCACAGCTTACCTCTAAATAAAGCTATGTGACAATACACCTCTGTGGGTGACTGACCTCAGCATCACCCCCTTCCTGTCATGTGACCGTGACAAGTCTTTAAAAACACCATCCCTCGGCTGTCCTCACCGGATGGAGTCCGCCATTTTGATGCTCTCCTTCTTCCTGTCGTCTGCGAGCCGACCGATGAAGTAGATGAAGTCCAGACCAAAGCAGAAAGCGCTTCCTACTGCACTGAGCAGCACCAGCTTGCTGTCGTCTGCCGCTGCAGTGTTCATGGCACTCTGCACCTCCCTCATCACCTGCACCATCATCATCATCATCGTCACCATCTTCATATGCACATTAACCATCGTTCAAACATCCATCCGTCTTCAGACCGCTTATGTGACTCAGAGTGGAAGCATAGAGCACCAGGCCAAAGGACGTCCCGGACAGGATGCCAGCATGTCACACCATGTCACATGGCACTGGACACACAGTCACACACTATGGACAACTCAGAGCCACCAAATCCCAAAACTGCAAGTCTTTGTACAGCAGAGAGAACCTACGTGATACCTGCTGAACAGCCCTTCGAAAATATGGAAAATTAAAATACAAACAAAAAAAGAAGGAAAAGTACAGCTCAGAGAGGAATGAAGCTGTGTGAATAGTGAGGTACGTCCCGTCCCGTCCTGTCCCGTCGACAACTCACGTCGGGGTTCAGCGAGTTGTTCTCTGAGGACTTGGTGGAGAGCAGGATGTGTGTGAAGCCATCCTGTTTCCTGACCACGATGTCGCGGTAGCGGTATGCGCTTTCCGTCTGGCGCACGCTGAAGCGCAGACGCCTGTCAAAGGCAGAGCGCTCCTCCAGCCGCCGCTTGGACGCCGCCGCCACTGGGCCGCTCTGCGGGCTGCTGGAGCCGTTGGCCGCAAGGGCTTCCATGAAGGTAGATGAACCTGCGGGCAGGGGGAGCAGAAAAGGAACTGCTAACATGTTCTAGGAACCCAAGCGAATATGGAGTCAGATATGGTGAATGTTGCAAAAAATTCCACAGAACACCAGCCATGAGGCACACCGCTTTCCAACCGTAGGGCTTAGCTAAATCACATAACCCTACCTGCTCGGCTCTGAGCTGCTGCCTGAATAAATCACATGACCATACCTTCTCGGCTCTGAGCTGCCGCCTGAATAAATCACATGACCCTACCTGCTGTTAAGTATGAACTGCATACAAATCGCATGTCATCCCAATGCCTGCAGTGGTGCAGCCTGAGTGTCGTTGAGGCTCATTTCAGATGGCAGCAAAAATTTTTGGGCCTCCCAAACAAGCAGAGCTCTACACCCTTTGAGCTATTTTAACTACACGTGACAGGCTGACGGTGCTGAGTGGACCTCAGACTCAGCTCCTCTAAACAGTAAAACCTCCAGCAGCAGTTCTTCATGCCCATTTGTGAGTGAAAACATTATAAAGGAGTGCCACAGAACATTGTAGTCTGGGAAGTTTAATGGCTCCATTCGATTCTCTATTAACCTCATTTAATACCCATCAAAGTGAGGTCATGAGTCACTGCAAGATAAAGGCTAAATGGCAGAAAGGGGATAACAGCATAACTGAGCCAATAAATACAACACAAACTACGTAACTACTAACTAGGAGTACAAAAGGTAAATGACCCGTTTAGCAACAGACATTCCCCAAGGGTCTCTAAACCTCACTAGCCTGACCATATCAACAATGGCTAATTGGGCAGTATTTATTATGTCCGTTGTTTCGTCACAAGACAGAGAAAAAAACTGGAAATTTCTTCCAGTGTCCTTCAGTGGGTTTTCAATATCTTGTGCCATATCAGTAATACGCTCTGCAACAGTTCCTCGAGACAAACTGACACTTTGGAACAATTTTACTTTGTCTGGTGCTAGCAGCTCTGCAGCAGCAACAAGGCACTCTTTCAAAAATTCTCCTTCTGAATGAGGTTTCAGCTTCTTAGCAATTAGCTTGCTTACGACAAAACTTGCCTGCATGACAGCGTCCCTGTCAGAATGTGGTCTTGTGAAAGCAGCTTGTTGGGCATCCAAACTTCGCTGAAGAGCATTAACTTTATACAATCACGTTTGTCCTTTCAACTCATCCAGTTTAGCATGTTTCGAGCTGTAATAACGCTCGAGACTGGCCTTTGTCATCACTGCGAGTGCGTCCTCACAAACTAGGCACACTGGATTGCCTTTTACTTCAGCAAAAAGGTAATCGTTTGTCCATTTCTCTTTGAAAACTTGACATTCAGCATCTACTTTTCTTTTCTTGACTGACGCCATGATGTGTCAGCGATGATAAGTGATGATAAGCCTGTTTCATTCACTCTGACCGTGACCCGGACTGGCATACAGCCGGAACGTGCCACCCAGACGCCCCCACTACTATTTTATTATTATTTTATTTTATTTCAGGGAAAAAATTATTGTCGTCTATATATTTTTTTTCTGAGTTGCTTTTTTTCTATTAATCATCAATGGAAAATAAAATTAATAATTAATGAGTTGCCTAGTGGGCCAGATCGAACTGTCTTGCAGGCCATATATGGCCCGTAGGCTGGAGGTTCCCCACCCCTGGTCTAGGGGCTGGCCCCTCACACCGAGCCGACCTACCGCAGGCAGGAATGGAGCTCAAGTTTTCATATGGAAAAGGAGGGCGGCTAGTGTGACATGGGGGAGGAGATGACGTGACATCAGATGATAAAGCTTTTTTCACCTCTTCCCTTCCTCAGCCTGACACCCCTTCGCATCCCTCTGATTTAACGTGGTGATAAAACACCACCCCCCCGCTGTTCAAATCTTACCTTTCCCACTGAGAGACCGCACAGCAGCTGGCGTGATGGGGACTTGTGGAGGGGGGAGTATGGTGTGAGTCCGCGGCCGTGTGCCCATGCGTGCTCTCTCGTCCCCGGGCCCCAGCAGGGCTGCTGGTGGCTTCTCCAGTAAGGCAACCTCTGGGGGCACAGAGTCGGGCTCCTGGCCAGCCTGCTCCAGGCTGTGTGCCGCCTCGCTGGGGGACTCCTCAGCGTCAGATCGACTCTTCATTGGGCTCTTGGGCACCAAAATCTTGATCCCAGACCTGACCAGGTCCACGCTACGTCGGCCAGTGCCCACGCCGGGAGCTGGGGCCGCTGCAGAGACACGGCGGTACTTTGCACTAGGTGACACATGCTGTGGGTCCCCAGAGGCAGGTGGTGCTGGCCGCTTAGAGGCCGAGAGCACGGCGGTAGAAGAAGGAGTAGAGTGTGACGGTGGGCCGCATATATGCTTGCGGGCAGTGGTAGTGGTACCGTGACCTGGACTTGGGGGACCCCGCGTGGAGCGCAGCAGGCCCCCATCACGCTGGCGCTCACCCTGGAGACGGTTGAACTCATGGATGAACTCCATGCAGCCAGCCAGGTGTGTCTCAGGCTCCCAGGTGTCACCCTCGAAGCCGTAGCCCTGCCAGCGCACCAGGTACTCCGTCTTCCCCTTCCTGTTTCTCCGCTTGTCTAAGATCCTCTCGACCTTGACATGAAATACAAACGTAAGAGTAAATACTACATAGAGCAAAAGGCTGAAGTTCAATATTACATATAAAAAGCAGAAGTACAGTGACTAAGAATGAGAACGCCTCTCAACACACACACAGGTCAGCCTACTCTAACCGAGCTCATTCAGGGTGTTACTCTTAGTGATTTACCATCTTGCTGTACTTGCTGCTCCTTAACTGGCTCCATCACTGATAATCTCATGCCTTAGGGGATATTTTATTGGTCCTTGAGATGCATAAGATGCATCTCATTTGATTGGGGTGGTGTTTTAGCTCGGTGGGTTAAGTGCCTGTGACTGAAATGTCACAGGTTCGAGTCCTGCAGCTGGCAAGTGTTCATATCACTGTTGGGCTCTTGAGCAAGGCCCTTAACCTGAATTGCTCCAGGGGCGCCAGACACTGGCTGCCTGTGCACTGAAAGCACAGAATAACTTCTCTACAGGGATTAATTAAGTACTTATTATTATTATTTAACGTTGCTCTGCTCGGACCATCGACGGTTCCGTTGTCATCAAGCAAATCAACCCTTCCTGAATGCTAGGCCCTGAGCACCACAGCCTCTACAGTAAAGTGACTAACACCACAGTGGGCCTCAGCCATAAAACTCCCAGCGACAGCTTCATCGTTATGTGCAGGGGCCGAGAGAGCGAATCCGTGCAGAAATTGATAGCAACAGGTAGCCATTATCTGTCCAGTGGTGAGCTGTGTCGAGGGCTCCCTCAGGAACACGCTGCAGAACTAACATAGCTACATTACAGACATGAAACTACATCACCGGCAGGGGAGAGGGCTGAGGATGCTCTTAAAGCTTTAGCCCTCCATGGCCCAGCATATCGGTCACAAGGACATCAAAACCAAGGAGGTCGAGGTGGGGGCCACTAATGGAAGAAGGGGCTCTTTCACATATGGAGCTGCAGAGAAGCTGTCGCATGAAACAGCGCATCAGAGCATGATGGAAGATTTCTGGTTTTGGTGCGATGCTTACTTTGGGGAGCTAGGTAATGACTGAAATAGAAAAGAGAAGACGTACTCAAAGGGCAAATACAGCCAGAAGATATTCAAAGAAGTTCCTCTGGAGTTCCTTGGAAGGAACTCCGTTACATTAACAAGCCTTCCTTGTGAACATTCAAACAGGAGGTGCAGGCAACTGGATAGACGGCTTAATCCCACGTATTTTACACTCACTAAACATTTCTTTCTCTTTCAGGGTAAAAGAAAACTTCCAAACAATTTAGTGATGTACAAAGACCAAAAATGATATTTAAATCTACAAATAGGTCAATGTTGGAGACTGGTGGAAAAATAAAAAGGAGCAGACAGGGCACAGCTGGGGTGTTAGATCTCTCAGTTCTCTGTACTGAGAAATCAGTCAGATGAAAAATGTTATACAAGAAATATAAAATCTGACAGTAACAAGCCAAATGTTCAGTCTTCCTTGTCACTTCCCTGAAGTCGTGCAATATTACATGACCATTTTCAGAGGCATATATCCTCAGGAATGCTGTTTTAATGTAGATGTATTGAAAAATTTAAATTCTCATGTTATATATACACTCTCAAAACCTCCATTTGCTATATACACACTTTCCCTCTATAAACGTGTACGAGACCTAACCAAGTGCAATGAAATGACCATTCTCTGCCCATCTCGTATCAGCTCCTACTGGACAGGTCCTCAGTCCTCCAGAGGTCATGTGATGATTTATAAAAGCGATGGCACAGCCAAACAGAATATTGTTGCATTTGAACATGACAGACATACCATAGGGTGTACTTTCTATACGTCTGATACGGTCCAGCCCTAAGTGACAGCCCCGTACTGTGGCTAAGGCCCTGGCGACACCATCTCAGTTACTGAACCAGCTTCACCTGAGTCCCAGTCAGACACAACTTTGACCATGACCTAAGCTTGAAAAAGTGCTAAATATGCATTTACATACACCCAGAAATAGCCCATATTCTCCATGCATTTTTGAATAATCATTTTTAAAAGCACAACAGAGCAGTACACAGACACACACACACACAGTTACATAGGTTGGATGGGACCTGAGGTGGTGCTTTGAACTTGAGGAATTCTGACAGCAGCTCAGTGAAAATGCTGCCCAAGCCAAGTGTGACCGACGGGGACTAACTGGAGCAAAATCTGAGGGACTCCACACCAATGTAGCCTATGGGAAGCCAAACAATCACATAAACAACTGAGTCAACCTGGACTACATACTACATGTATGTAAAAAAAAAAAAGAGTTATCATTTATTACAGGATGTCACAATTGTCTAAATACAGACCATATAAACTAATAAATAAACCAAACACAACCATGATATTTTGTATCTGTTAACAATGTACACATTATAACTGGTCTAGTTTTAAATGGGGTCAGGTGGAGCCTGAAACGGGCACTTCTGACTTAGACAATGCTCCTTATTAAAGGCACTATATAAATAAAATTGAACTGAAATTGAAGACCCGCCCCTCACGTTTGTCATTTATCATGTTCAACAATGGGAACCATAAACACGACAGAACAACCCCATCTCTTTTCCCAGAAGCAATGAAGTCCCCCTCAGTGATGGGATGTTGCAGCCAGCCCGTAGTGCCGGTGGCACTGTGGATGCGAGACAATCGGACTGGGGAAGAAAGACTGGCCAACCACACCCAGACAGGGAGAACAGCTTAACCATGAGGCTGCAGTACATGTATCGCATGGAGAGCCAAATTAACACTAAACAGCACCAGATACAATGACCAACTGTAAAGGGTGAGGAGTTCACAGTTTCCAACAATTCACTCAATAGGTTTCACATTCAGCTTCCAATGCTACTAGGTGATGGACCTCTCCCAAGATCTGACTACAGAACATTAATGTTGGGCCTACTTCTGAAATGGTGTGTGCAATATATACAGATGATGAGAGGAGGGAAAATGTCAGTAAGACAGCTGTCCCCTACATGGAGAACATGGTCACTGTAATGCTGTACTGCAAGTCTGCAACTATACCTCTGAACTCACCATGGTTGGGCAAAACGCAGAATTCAGAAAAGTTTTTTTTTTCCTGAGAAAATTGAGGGTCTTTGATGTTGATAGATCGCTTCTGAAGATATTTTATCTTTTATTGAGTCAATTTTAACTTTTTCAATGATTTGTTGGTTTGGTAACCTTAGTTTGGTTGGCGTGAGACAAAGAGAAAGGTGGCAAAGGCTAAATATAAGGCGTATGGTGAGTTGTATGAGAGGCTGGACACTAAGGAGTGAGAAAAGGACCTGCAACGATTGGCTAGGCAGAGGGACCGAGCTGGGAAAGATGTGCAGCAGGTTAGGGTGATAAAGGATAATGATGGAAATGTACTCACAAGCGAGGAGGGTGTGTTGAGAAGATGGAAAGAGTACATTTAGGGGCTGATGAATGAGAGAGAGAGAAGGTTGGATGATGTGGGAATAGTATAGTGAATCAGGAAGTGCAACAGATTAGCAAAGAGGAAGTAAGGACAGCTATGAAGAGGGTGAAGAATGGAAAGGCTGTTGGTCTGGATGACATACCTGTGGAAGCATGGAGGTGTTTTGTTTAGGAGAGATGGAAGTGGAGTTTCTAACTAGATTGTTTAACGCAATCCTGGAAAGCGAGAGAATGCCTGAGGAGTGGAGAACAAGTGTACTGGTACCGATTTTCAAGAATAAGGGTGATGTGCAGAACTGCTGTAACTACAGAGGGATAAAACTGATTAGCCACAGCATGACGTTATGGGAAAGAGTAGTGGAAACTAGGCTAAGAAGGGAGGTGATGATTAGTGAGCAGCAGTATGGTTTCATGCTGAGAAAGAGTACTACGGATGCAATGTTTGCTCTGAGGGTGTTGATGGAGAAGTATAGAGAAGGTCAGAAGGAATTGCACTGTCTTTGTGGACTTAGAGAAAGCATATGACAGGGTGCCTAGAGAGGAGTTGTGGTATTGTATGAAGAAGTCGGGAGTGGTAGAGAAGTATGTAAGAGTGGTACAGGATATGTACGAGGGCAGTGTGACAGTGGTGAGGTCTGTGGTAGGAGTGACGG
>JAACJT020000064.1:9890977-9943638 GCA_009936485.2 Gymnarchus niloticus | reverse complement strand
TGTACATATCTCTCTGACACAGGGACTGCACTTAATTTCGTTGTACTCGTTACAATGACAATAAAGATATTCTGATTTTGCAAGTAACATTTATGGGCGTGTCCAAATCCATTTCGCTGTTTTAACGGGTGTGTTTTGGGCGTAACATGCAACAAACCAATCAAAATGGCACGTCACCTCACCTTTAAAAGGCAGGGGCGCATGAACTATAGCGGATTGCTATGATAATAGCGCGTTTACCTGGCTATCCAGATCGGTTTTCGGCCGAGGAAATGGATGTGCTAGTGCTCGTGCGCGAAGTGAAAAGGCGGGAGTAAATCATTTACGGGACCACCACTGTTCCACCTAAGCCTGTCGAGGTGAAGCAGGCGTGAGAATATGGAGAGAAATTTGTCTGAAAATAAATCATTTTCAGACAAATTTCTCTCCATAAGTTGTACTCTATAAAAAATATATTAATGAAATAAAATAACGAAAACCATTAGTGCACTTCGAGCGTGTACCTGTGTCCGTAAGGATCGTCGTGCACCCGCATGTTTCTACAACGCGCCACTTAAATACTCCACTGTCTTTAGACGTGGATTTTGTTGGTCGAAAGCGCAATGTCATTTCGCTGCCTTAAAAGCAACGCGCCAATGCGCCCAGCCACACCTCATTTAAAAAAGACTACTCCTGTGAGCGGGAAGCGCGCGCAAAATCATTTGTCATTTTGAAAATGTGCGCGTTTGGCATGAAAATGGTGAATGTGCTGGTACGAAACTAGCAAAACCACTTTGCGTCTCACTTTCCGCTGGTGCAAAATAGGGCCCTAGGAATGTTAGGAGTGTTTTGGGATGGGGCCTGAAGCCTATCTAAGGAAACATATAGCAGAAGGCTGGTGTACACCCTGAACAGGATGCTAATCAGAGGCAACTGTTTTAAGACTACAAGGGAAGCTCCGCCTCCTCTAAAATGTCACAAAAAAAATCATCAAATATTTTTACTGTTGTATTTACATTGCTATTACAAATACCATGCTAGAATGTGTTCAACTTCATAGCTAGTTCATTCACAATCAGCAATAATTTCTTGCAGGTCGTCTAACATGATTTTTTTTCCCATACATTCCCATGGCAGTCTGATCCATTTAACCTCATTCAAGTTCAGCTTCACTGGGCTTCAATGACACTTCAGAACATGCTTTGTTTTCAGTGCAGCAAAGCTAGACTTTTATTGGACAAATGCTTCAAAACATCATTACCAGGGAAGCTCAGCTTCTCTGGGAATAAACGGGGCAGTGGGCTGGCCCGGATGCTGGGCTGTTGCATTGTGATTGGAGGAACTGTCAGGGGGGCTGGACCTTTTTTTGACTGACAGCGTTTTGACATCGGAGCATTTTAATTTCAGTCCCATGCGGATTTTTGGGGAGTGATTTTGTGAGACAAGCTGCTGCTCGTAGTGTGTTATTTGTTAGCGATATAAAGCCCACTGTTTTCATTTGTACACATCCTACTGTAAATAAAAACATAAATATAGCATTCTTGAGTTTGCTCCTTTTTCAATTTAGTAAAGTTTGTTTGCTTATTTCAAACTAGGTCGTGGGGGGCAATAATTGACTAATTTTATGATGTAGGTCTAAAATGTGCTTCCCCTGTTTGAAAGACCACCAGCCACCATTGATGTTAATACACCACAGGGCACACGGCTGGGGTACACCCTGGACAGGATGCCAGTCCATCACAAGTTACATGGCTGGGGTACACTCTGGACAGGATGCCAGTCCATCACAGGGCACTACACAGGGGTACACCCTGGATGGGATGCCAGTCCATGACAAGGTACAAGGCAGGGGTACACCCTGGACAGGATGCCAGTCTATCACAAGCTACAGGAATAATTATATTTCTCAATTAATTTGACTGTGACCAATGTGTAGCCTTAACATTTAACACAAAGAAATGCAGGAGGATGCTGGTACAGAACATTTTAGAAATTTTATTACCAGTCTTAACCAGAGATCTGGGCATCACCTGGCGCAACAGTTGAGGGTCAAGCAACTGTCTTTATTATATTTTAGTTACAGTATATCCTCTGTCGTCTCCATGCTGGGTCACTGACCATATGTCAGTTGAGGCCACAGCTTTCTTTGATGCCCTTACCATTGGTAGAGGCTATTGGAAGCTGAATGTGGAGACGTTGGAAGAGAGAGACTTTAGATCTCTCTTTCTCGATCATTTTGAAGTATGGCGAGGCTGCAAGGCTGCCTATGCCTCTACGGCTGCATGGTGGGAGAACGCAAAAGAGAGGACTTGTGCTCTCACTATCCACTATTGCAGCAAGCGTAAAGCCATAAGGCTTTAAAACATAAAACAGTTAGAGCATAGGCTGCAGGGGGAATGTGCCCGCCACAGCAACAGAGGACAACTTCATTTTGACAAAGTGCAGGCTATTAAAGCTAGCCTTAAAGGCCTGCATAAACAATCATCTGCTGCCCATCTCCCCTGGGCCAGGGCATGAGAGTTGACAGAGAATGAGAAGTGTAGTGCCTTCTTCTTTAATAAGGTTAGAAAGGCCCAAGAGGAGAAAAGTTTCACTTCTTTGAGGGACCCAGAGGGCAGTACCTTCTTAGTCACCGTTCAGATGCTGAGAACAACAAAAGATTTTTATTCTAACCTTTTTAAAAAAGAGACATGGATTTTGAAGCAGGGGAGCTATTTTTGTCAAAAATCAAATCTTGTCTTCCCAATGAGGCATGGGACAGCTTAGAGGCCCCTTTCACTCTGCCCAAGCTGACCGAGGTGCTTGGCAAAATAAATCGGTGTAGAGTGCGCAGCTTTGATGGGCTCCCCATGGAATTTTATTCCACGTTTTTGGATGTCCTCGTTCCAGAGATACTAGAGGTAGCTGAGGATATGCAGAGTCAGGGCATGCTAACTAGGAGCATGAGATCTGGAGTTCTCTCCTTGTTGTACAAGAAGGGCGATTGTGCTGACCTTGGCAACTGGAGGCCTGGTCCCAGTCCTTCCTAGCTAAGGTTCTTCCTTTAAAAGTAGATATACTTCCCACGTTGCTATACTTGGAATATGTATACCCCATGTCCCGCTCCATGCGGAGAGACCTGACCCAGGATGTTTTTAATCTCGTGGGGGTGCAGGTATGAGCCCCTGAAGAGGGAAGTAATGTATCTCGGAAAGGACAAGGGGGGGAGAAATGTCTCTGACTTCCCTCTCAAGCTGGGCTGCCTGTTCTTCTCTCAGCTCTGTGCACGTCTGGTGGCTCCCCAGAGCACCCCCACCAGTGTTTTGTGAACCTGTGGCTGGCTGTGTCCAAACAACAACTGGTGAAGTCGAGGTCCAACTCCAGGCCCAAGGCCGAGATGCTGCCGGACCACTATAACCATGCAGTAAGGTGGAGTAAGTCTCTTCCGGCAGGTCTCACCTCGGATGTCCTCATCAAACACCGAGCCTTACATAAGGCCGTGATGGAGGCAAAGAACACCCAGGCTATCCTGGTTCTGGAGAAGGACACATGGAGCAGGATCCAGCCTAAAGGCTTGGACCACCGGCTGCAGGACCTGAACTGGCAGTGTTTGCATGATAGGTTGCCGGTCAGGGAGGTACTGTATAGACAGAAGCTGACCAGACACCCTCACTGCCCCAGATCCAGGTGTTCAGAACAAGAAACGCTCTGTCACACCTTTTGGGACTGTGGGTACATGAGGGATATCTGGACATCAGTGGAGTGTCTGTTTATGAAAGTGAACCCTCAGTTTGTGTTGTCCTATGCCAAGGTGATGATGGGATGTAGTTGTTAGTGATGTTATTATTATTATTATTATTATTATAACAATTTAAATGTCAGTAATAATGGCTGAATTTTATTGTATTCATTTGGGTTGATTATGTTTTGGTTTTATAATGATTTTTAATAACCATTGTTGTTGATATTTTGCTTGTTAATGTATTTTTAGAAACTGATAATGAATAAGAGTGATCTATTGTTATTATTTTTATTGCATTTCTTCAGGTTTTCAATCCTTATGGTAAAAATGTTTGTGGTGTTTTGTGTAAATTTATTTGTTGTAATTAAATAAAAGGGAAAAAGGCAATTTCAAATGCCGGGTCAATTGGCTCAAAAACAGGAATTAAAAAGCTCAAAGTATGGAAATGCATGTGATCATTACACTACATGGATTGACCACTGGGTGGCAGTAAAGCACAGTATAAACATGCTGAATGAAATTGACCAAATATGTACCAATCAGGACATCCCGTATCAACATTCCCATTCCTATAGAAATGCACAAGAAATGGTCTCGTTAAGTCAGTGACCCACAGAAGGGTAAGAATGATTGAAAGCAGTGGAGAGAATGAGGCCCACCTTTCTTTCAGGTTCTGTGTATGCATTACATTAAGGCAAATTCACTAATGGCTGTTTAAGGACTCATATTGAATATGAAGACAGCAGCAGAGTTAAGCACACAGTAACACACTTTGCCCTTCCAGAGTGTTTGTACAGAAAGTTGAATTTTATGACCCAGGCTTGCTTTTTACTGGCTTTTCAAGTCTTCACATTTACATTTATATGTTTAGTTGGCAGGCTGCTTGCCTAAATGAAGGCAACACAAGCATACTGCTGTCAAGGAACAAACTTCGCTACAAGCACTGAGAGGAATAGAGTGCAAGCTAGTTGTGGAGAAATGACTCTATAAACAGTGCTTAGAACCTGATATCAGAAATGTAATACACTTAAATCTCAGCCAGGAGAGAATCTATATAGAACACATACAAAAACAAAGACTGGTGTCTCAAAATTGTTACTGTTTCATTGGACAGAAAAGAATATTAAAGGTACACCAGGTAACCGCACGACCCTATCTGCATTCTCAGGTTATATCTTAAGGTATTCAAATTCATAAAAGACGTCATGCTCTACTGAATGCATAGATTATTCACTTCTCAAATAGAATGATCAGTTTGTGTTGCAAGCACGAAAACACTTGCAAAATGGGCAATTTTTGAAATGGCCTGAATATGATGATCTTTATTAACAAATATTATACATTTGGAGTAAATTTGGCTCTTATCCTACCTGTCTCATAAAGCGCT
This sequence comes from Gymnarchus niloticus, assembly GCA_009936485.2. Classification (NCBI taxonomy): domain Eukaryota; kingdom Metazoa; phylum Chordata; class Actinopteri; order Osteoglossiformes; family Gymnarchidae; genus Gymnarchus; species Gymnarchus niloticus. The sequence goes on along the minus strand of JAACJT020000064.1, from coordinate 9,938,551 downwards.
AAAGATATTTCTAAACAATTATTATGAAATTGGAGTAAATTCGGATCTAACTGACCCAATACCTTGCATCTATGTTCACACGGTGTGGGGGAATTGATGGCAGTAATCTTGATAGTGGAAATACATTTATTTAGCGTTTACCCAGGCGTCCCTCCCCGTGAGACATACCGTACATATTAAGTGTCATGATTTACCCATAAGCCGTAACATCATGGCTGCCCAATCAAGATGTCTCATTGCCACTCCCTCCGCTCACACAAATTTCGCATGCTTACTGTTATTTCAACGGTAATGCATATTGTTTTTTTTAATATACAGTATGTGCCCTCCCAACAGAACAAGTGACCCACTACTAGTAATGGTCTCGACCCTCCACTGTTTGTCACTCTCCATGCTAACATTGTGTTGATTCTCTTTTTCTCCTTGATTGTGCCTTGAAGATGTGAGCAGGTACCATTTAGGTCCCACAGGTGTTGTAAACACATACAACTGGTACACTAAAGAAGGACATCTTCACCATCGTCACTTAGTCTACACTTTTTCACATTCTCAAAAAAATCAAATATTCTCCATCACTCAGTGGTAAAGGTTTATTACTGCGTTTGCTATATATTAAGATAACATAGCTCTTAATTTTAGTCATTGTGAAAATACATCATTTACATTCTGGACCATATTATCATTTTGCAATGTTTGTGTGCTTGTTTATTCCATCTTGTTGTTCATATTTATTCTATTTTATTATACTTTGTTGTATTTCTGGATATACTGAACAATGTACATCTTTTCAAAGCAGCCTCTAGAAACCAATAGCATGCAAAGTAAGCAACTCTAAACATGAATCTAACAGCAAATTCTAAATGGTGCCTTAATGCAGAATTCCAGAAAAATTGACAATTGGCTTAGCCAGCAGTACATTCTGGGCAACATGATGTTTCATTCGCACTGTCAGCAGGCTGGTTGTAGTATGTGTGTCCTTCACTACATTTGGTCCAATGGCTGAGTTTCAGAAAATCACAGAAGGCAACATCGCTGTCTGTTTCTTTTAATGCACTCCACTCAATAGGTACTTTCAGCTTCTCTGAAATGCAACTGAGAGTGACACACATGTGACTCAGGTCCCGCTCTGTTGGCCTATTGTTTATTTTAGAGAGGATGCGGACTAGAGACCTTCGTTCCTGCATGAGTGGTGATGAAATGCCGTGTTGGGACTGGTCAAGTTTATCCAAACACACCAGGGCTTCAGCCAAGACCTGAACCCTTCTAACTTTGCTCTTGAGCTGCCATCTCGACTGGTCTTTCACGCTGGTGATTTGGCTGCTGTAGCTCTGCACCTCCTGCTCGATTTGGATCCGCAGGTTGCTTGGCAGGTGTGCTGTGTTCTTGGTTATTTCTGCCAAATGGAAGAGATGCACAACCTGCTTGTGAATATCACGAGCTGTGCTTACATTTAAGGCTGGCTCTTCTAGCTTGCGGAGGAGCAGTGGAATCATTGGGGAGCTTATCCCCTGTATCTCCTTCTCCTTCACGGAGTTTGTAATGTACTTCGAATACATTTCTGCCACCTTCACCTTCAGCGCTTCGATTTCTAGTAGCATTCCTTTGACCACGGCACCGTATCGAACAGTCCTGCGGATTGGAGTGTAGCATTTCGGACACGTTTTTGGCTCGAGTACATTTCCCTGCACAGACATCATCCAGGAGTCAAAGCCAGTCACTTCAAAAATGTGGTTACAGTCTAAGAGCTGTACAAAGCGAGCTTTTGGGTCCGTTTCCTTTCCAAAGAAGAGCTCCCGCACGTCATCAGAGTCACAAATCCGGCATTTATCTGGGCACGGTTCACCGCACATGCCGATGCACTGGTGCTGACAAGGCAGCCTTTTCAAGCATGGCATCTGGCAGGGTGGTCTGTCACAGGGTTCATAACACAGCCGGGTACAGCGCTTATGCCTGCATCTCCAGGAGCAGCGCTTCGTACAGGGCTGGCAAACCTCCCAGCACAGCCTAGGGCACGACCCATGAACACACTGCTTGTCACAACGTGCGGAACAGGGAACACAGGGACCTCCACATTTCCCTTTACAGTTGTGTGAGCAGAGCAGCAGCACCTCACAGTCAGCCTCACATGGAACATGTGCAGCTTCACTGTGGCACCGAAAGCAGTTCCCCGAGCATATGTGGCCACACTCTAGCTGGGTCTGGCATGTCTCCAAGCATTGGATTTTCTCCTGCTTGCTATCAGCTTCCTGCTTCACGTAGCAGAGCAAGGCTCTCTCGTGACCACACTCCAGAACCACGGTGACTTTCTGGAGACACCGGGAAGTGCAGGGTTCCCCGCATGTGCAAACACAGACATGCCCGCACGGTAAAGCCTTAGTGCACGGAACAGTGCAGACAAACTTCGCAGCGGGAACTGAGCAGGGAACCTGCTGCTCATGATTACAGCCAGGTATCGTCTTAGTGACGCTCACCTGACACTTGCCGCAATTGGCTGAACAAACCTTTGGGCACTTATGTCCATCCTCGCAAAGCGTCTTGGTGCAGGGCTTCAAGCATTTATACTTCTTGTGGTCATCAACTGGGTGGCAAAGTCTGGGACAGACATGGCCACAGTCGAGCCGGTACTCACAGGGCAAGGAGCACCCCCCCAGGGGTACCTTTGAGAAGTCACTAGCTTCAGACACAGCAGTAATGGTGCTAGGGTGGTTTTCACAGCGCAGGTTCAGCGCTTTGCCAGTCTGCCCATGCCTGTTGAGCTCTTCTCTGATCTTGCTCCACAAGGGGACACTGGACAGCATCGACAAGTTTCCGATGCAGAACAGACCTTTCTTCGCCCTTGACAGTGCCACGCAAACACGGTTGGGTATTTTCAAGAAACCTGCCTTTCCATCCTTGTTGCTCCTGACCAAGGACAGTATTACTATGTCATTTTCTTCTCCCTGGTATCTGTCTACAACACACAATTTTACATTCATAAAGTGTTTGCTGCTCATTGCTTGTTTCAGGCAGAAGAGCTGGCCAGTGTATGTTGTAAGAACTGTAATCTGAGAAGGTTTGTAACCCTGACAAATCAAATAATTGCAGAGACCCTTCACAAAGGTCGCCTCATGCATGTTCCGGTGGCTTCGTCCTTCGCTGATGTTTTCTTCAAAGTGTTCGTGTTCCACAAAGAAGACATTTGACATCACCCCCTGGAACAATGGTGAAATTGTTCTGTTATTCAACTGACATTTCACATGTTTTGAATTGAGGTGTTTTAGTCTGATTTTTATAGATTCATATTGCTTTAATTTAGTCCCTTTGTTGGTGCCTCATATTAGGACCCAAAAATTAAAATGTTCCTGTAATGTATTTTAGCAATAACCAAATCAATATATTAAAATATTTGCATCCCAAGAACTAAAATAATTATCTACATGACTTATATCAATAAAAGGATTTTATATTGAAAATGAATGAACGTTGAACCTGATAGAACTACAGAATTCTTCAGGATTACTGTGGCTCTGTACCAGAGAAGCAGTGAAGAAGGTAGATGTATAAGCCACTGGGATTTCTCAGTAATTTTCTAATCTGTGGCAGTTACAGATCTATGTCACAGGATAAAGAACACTTTTATATTCTGTAAGTTCTGTAAATTAATACGTTCTGTTTATATTTAAAGTGTTTGACAAAAAAGAATAGGTATGTTTTCTCCCTACAGACCTCTGCTGTTTTTTAAACAATACTATTTACATAAATTGTGTTTTTCAGTTCTAAAAAAATATGTTTACCAAATGACAATCAGATGCTGGACTTCTAGGATTGAACTTCAGAATGCAAGAGTTTTAGCTTTATATGTAGCAACAGTGTTTTCAACATCTGGAATGTCAGGTCACTCTTAAATTTAATGTTGACATTTTACAGATTTTGTATAGACTATGTGCGTGTGTACACACACCTTCATCGTAGCTCATAACCTCAACATTTCTGAGAATTTTACACACCAACTGATTAAAATGCAGAATCCTGTTACCTTTATGTTTTCATAGTTAAACACTGAAGGATCATTCTCAAGCTGGTCATAGATATATGGTGTCAGTAGACGTGCAATCTCTGGTCGCATGCGATGCTATAAAACAGCAAAATTAATCATGATTGTTATGAAATATTCAGAAAGCCAGCTACTGCAGTAGTAAACATGCAAGGAAAGTGGCTCTAAAAAACCCATCAAACTTTCACTATCACCAATATAAACACGATTCAGTAGGGACCCCTGAAAGTGTCTTGTACCACCCCCCCAAAACTCAGCAGTCACTTTATTAGGTATCATGTGGCTGTGACTTTGTGCGTACAGCACAGAGACCCGGTCAAGAGGTGAAGACGTGTGATTTACAGCTCCGTTTCCACCGCAGGAAACCGGCTTGACTCGACTCGACTCTACTCGCCTTTTTTGTGTTTCCATTTAGTCAAACCGAGAATAGTACCTGGTACCTGGTCACATTTTTTGGTACCATCCCTGCCGTGGTTCCAATTGAGCTGAGTAGGTACTATGACGGTCACATGAAAATGCTGTAGGCTACTGATTGGTCAGAGAGAAACAACAGCACTGTGTCATCAACACACAATAGGGTATACTGAGCAAAACATTTTAGCAAGTTTTTTTGGATTCGACTGACCGTCTATTGTTTTTAACTTTAACCGATATGGATGCCTGTAAAACCATGCTGTGGTTAACTACTATTGCATATTAAAATGGGTATGCTGTGTATGTGTGGTTCAGACTTTCAGTATCTGCAAAGTCGCCATCGAGGACTGTCTGTTTGAGCATTTGACTGAGTAGACCACTGTTTTTCAGCGGTGTTTTGTTTTGCTGCAGGAATTGCGTGCAGTGTCATGACCACCAGCTTTCTGCAATGGAAACGGAACGCTAAGCGAGTTAAGTCGAGCTGAGTCAAGTCGAGCTGAGTCGAGTCGAGCCCAGTCGAGCTGAGTCAAGTCGAGCTGAGTCGAGTCGAGCTGGTACAATGGCGTGGAAACACGCCATAAGTGATTCGTGTGGTGCCATCCATGGTGCAAGACGTGGCGGCTCCAGCACCTCGGGAGCAGTCATCTTTCTGGCATTTTCACACATTACAGTTACTCGAGTTTACAGAGAATGGTGCCATAATGGAAATATGAAACATCCAATTAATTCCATGAAGACATTCACACTTTCTCAATGAGAGGTCTGCGGAGAACAGCTAAACTTCTTCAAGCAAACAGGAAGGCCACAAGTACAAAATGAATGGCTACACAACAGTGGTGTGCAGAAAGGCTCCACTTAATGCACAATTCATCTACCCTTGCAGGCAAAAGTGGGTTCTCCCAGTACTACTTGGGTGTAACCTATCAAAGCAGTCTCTGTGTGTATCTGTTCTTGCAAAAGGAAATGCAAAAAACCACATAGAAAAACAATGCCTCTAGTCACTATGGTTGCAAAAAGAGTGCTTTTGTCATATTGTGCAAACCTTAGAGATGACAATGGAGAGTATATGTTGTCTGTAAATGAAATACTGTAGAAACAGGGCTCTGCTCTACCTGATAGTCCAGGCGAACATATGGGATGTTCATTTCAATGAGCCTCTCAAACAAGGACACCTCCAAATTGAAATTCATGGCCAGTTCATAGACGGTAGCGCTGGGGCGGAGCTAAAATAAAGATTGTATAATAATTATTGATTTCTTTTAGCTTCAAAACCAAATGTAACGTACTAGTAGCACACACATTTTGCAATGTAATGACATTTACTGAAATCCACATATGGTTCTAGGTGTGGTAGTAGTCTTTACCTGCTGGTGGTCTCCTATCAGAATGAGGTGCTCACAGGCTGAGGTTAGTGCCGTGACAATATGGGCCTCCAAAACCTCTGCAGCTTCCTCGACGACCACAATTTTGGGCTGAACACCTTGCAGGACCTTGCGGTATCGAGCGGCACCTACGGAGACATCATTCTTGGGTGTCTGTGCACACTGAGGAGAGCAAGCGTATCCCATCCATCCCAGACAGAGCTCAGCCTATGATGGAGGACAGATCTAAAGTGTCCATGCTGGTGACCAGCGTCGTCTTTGCAGTGTAATGACTGTAGATTAAGGCCAAATCTAGTCAACACAAAAGAAAACCTTTTGCTGCCATAGATGTGTGGGAGCTGACAGAAGATATAAGGCTTCATGGTGGTCCTCATGTTTTTATATATCAGATACCAAAAGGCATAGCACAGTTACATTGTTGGGTACCTTTGGCTTCATCTAGATCCCCGTCTATTGAGTGCCCTACCATGCAGCGGTAATTCACAGCATCTCCTGGCTTATGGATGGTTATGGTTATGGATGGATGGATGTATGGACCGACAGAGGAATGTTGAATTAGACGGATAGATGGACGGACAGGCGGGTGAATGGATGGATGGACAGACAGACGGACTGATGAATGGTTGGACAGATGGACGGAGGGACGAATGGTTGGAAAGACGGATAGATAGATAGATGGATGGACAGGTGGGTGAATGGATGGAAAGATGGATGGATGAATTACTTAATGAAGAAAGCAGTCATAAACTGGCTGCGTACAGGCATGTGACAAAGGGAAAGGACATTACTGGAATCTGAATGGGACTGAGAGTAAAGCCCAGTGTGTAATCTGTAATAATACCATGAACTACTTACATGTTGTAGTCATACCGATGACACTGGCTCTTTTCAACAGCATCTCATCCTCCGTGCTTCTCAGCTCGTCCAGTCGTGCAGTTATTTCCTGGTAGTCCTGCTCATATTTCAGAATTCTTTTCTTCAAGTTATTGCGGAATAAAGAAACCCAAAGTCTGAAAAAAAAGTATTCGAGAAGACTATTGATTTTGAATAACCCTCATAATCCTGTTGAAAACTATTACCTTATCTTTATAAAAGGAGCTACATGATTCTTAGTAGTTTGACAGTTTACTTGTATATTAATAAAGATTAAGGCACAACTTTTCCATTGTGGAAGAAAGGCGGCTATTTACATGTGAGGTTTCAGGTCAAGTTTTGGTCACCCATAAAGGCTGTTTTCCAGGCTCAAGGCTAAGGTGAGTATGTATGTAGTTGACTGAGGCAAAGGATAACTGGCCTGTAGAGGCTCCAGCGCTGTTTATTTGACAAAGCCCAGAGGTCGGAAATTCCCACAGCCTCCCTTTCTGTCATGTGTTCAGTCTTCTGAAGCTCTGTCTTTGTATGCCATTTCAACTTTCTTTTCATCTCTTTCTGTATCTGAGAACAGAACAGTAATCACCACAGTCTGTTTAGAGTACACAAGGCCATAAGCTAGTAATTCTGGGCCCTTGAGAGAACATTGCATTTACCCCCAAAAGTATTGCAGCTGTGTGCAATATACTATGTGCCATATATTGTAGGGGACCCAACCAGCTATGGGCCCCTAGAGTCACCACCACATTTCACCCCACTAGCTATGGCCCAGACAGTATGCAACAGCTAACAGGCAGTATTTCGACTTCCAAATGAATCTGTCATTAAGTGAAGCTCAGGAATATTATGGGTTTTTGACAGTCCCATTAGGACTTCCTGCAGTCCTCTACAACATCTACTTACTGCCCAACCCTGGCCAGAACAATCCTGGTTCTTCTCCTCCTCTTCCTCCTCCTCTGGCATGTAAGCCAGGGCTTCTCTCTGCGTGGCAGTGCGCCTCCTGTTAGCGTTCTGCATGAGCTTCTCCACATCATCACCATCCATCATTCTCTCAGCCTGCTCCCGCTGAAAGCAATCTAGGGTGCCCTGATCACCTTCCATGTTGCCTATGACAAAGAAACCTAGCTTATTATCCAAATAACTGATATCAAACTAGACAGAAACATGGAATATACTGATAAAGGCAAAGAATGCAGACTTACTTCCAACATGTCATAGGCCTGTAGAACTAGGAGATGTGACATTTACACCCAGGTTTTCAGTAAGTATCAGTAACTCCATTAAACCAGTTAATATTACTGACTGGGTGTATAAGTAAATTCCAGTCTGTACATTTGATTTCTGTAGCATTTAATCCTTTGTATATAGGCAGGCATGGTAGTGGCACAGCTGCTAGGCTAATAGATCAGTGTGACAACAAACAAAGGCAACTGTAAAGGGATGCACTGAGTTGTTGCCAGTTATATGCATGTTCCACACCTGAAACGGCATCTTCAAGCTCCACTGGAGTAACCAATGACAGACAGGCAGTCTTCTGTCTTAAGGCTTTACCAGGGGTAGCACCTGCAACAAAATCATCAGCTCCATTAGCTGGTCACACGGAATACACACAGGCAGGGAATTATGGAGTGTCACTCATAAAGCTTATGGACACATGGAATATTTACGATTAACTCAATCCAGTGACACAGAACAAGCAGCGGGGTGTACTCTCCCATCATGTACACAATAAGCAAGTGGCGAGTGATTTCTAAATTGCATTTATGCAAAGTTATTGAAGAATTTTCTAGATCTAGTACATTTTTCCATTCTTACCCAGGGACCGTGAAGCACTGTTAAGCATAGGGAGTCCGAGCCACTCCAGAATCACAGTCTGCTTCCTCCCGCTGCACGTATAGACATCTTCAATATGCTGAAAGTCAGTTCAAATACAAAGTGATGACTGGAAAGATAAAGGTAAAAAAGCCACTGAACAAAGTGAGATGGCTGACCCTGTCAGCTTCCAGGCTGCATCCATGGAGAGAAACGATGTATCTTCGCAACACGTAGTCCCGCAGAATTCCTTTCTGTGAGCTTTCGAGCAAAGCGGTCGCCTCTTCAATCTCCTTCTCAGCCATCTTCATGTCATCATTAAGCTTGAACCATTCATCAGGTCAAAAAAATCAACAGCATTACAAAGAAGGACTCAATTAGCAAATTTTTTAATTAGTAGCTTTTAATGACAGAACTTTACAATTGTAAACATGCTGGGTGGCAGATGTTCCCCTTGATGTTGAGACGAACATAAGCAGAAGCATTAAGGATAACTGTATGGCTTCACTCTGAGCTCCGGGGTATGATGTGTGCATTCAAAAATGATAGCCTGTTACTCACCATGGTATGCATAGCCTTTTGGTGTTCATGTAAATAAGACTTCCTTCTCAATTTATGGAGAGAAAAACATTTGACAGTTTCACTGGAGGTTTGGCCCCCAACTCGGACCAGCCCATCTGGATTTTCCATGAATTTAATGATACCTATGCAGAGAAAGGTGGAGCAGATATCGGAAAAACGTCTTGCTCAGACTCTCAAGTAATAAAAAAATTCTTAGCACCTCAGGCACAAAACATCTAGATAACATTAGGAATAATGAAACAGTATAAACATGTATAACAAAATGTAGTACCTTCCAAGAACTGGTCCAATGCATGATTTGTGTAGCAAACCACCAGAATAGGACCCCCATGTCTATAGCTCCAGACATGAGCATTATCCAGGAGAGCCTTGACAATCTTGAGACCAACATGAGTTTTTCCTGATACAATAATGGAAATGTTACAGAATATTAAAGATTATATGATAAATGTCCCCTGAGAAAACATCCTGCCACCTGTTAAGCTGGTTACCTGTTCCTGGTGGACCTTGAATAATGGCAAGTTCCTTTGTCAAGGCCAACTGCACTGCCTTCATCTGAGAAGAATCTAGTCCCAGTTCTTCTTTACTAGGCCAATCATTCAAATCTAGAATGTCCTTCAAGATTTCTTTATCCACCAGTGGCCTTGGACCTCTTTCGAATAAAAATGTGAGTCTTCTACTTTGAATCACATGTTTATGCAAACCAGAAACTTTCCGATGACTGTCATTGTTCATCAGTGCCAGCAGACTGTAACTGTTTTGTTTAGCTTGTAGGTAATTTGGGGGAGAGATCTCAGATTCACATCTTACAATATATTTCTGCATGGGCAGGTCTTGTGCCTCAGTCTCCTGTAGACCTTCAAGAACATGCCTATAAGCTTCAAAAAATGCTGTTGTTTCAACCATTACGAATGTGTTCTTTTGAGAAATATTTGCAAGTCTCAGCCTGTTTTCTTCATTAAAACAGACATATATAATGCCTTTGTAAAGTTCTGGTATATTTCTGTGGCCAACAGTAGCAAAAATCATTGTTCTAAAATTGTCCATAGACAGGCAAACCAGCGCTCCATAGAGAAGCCGTTTTGAGCTCTCCCAGTTCACATATTTCAAATTCTTTGTGTCAAACGTAATTTTGTACAATATTCCTTTGGAAGTGAATACAGGATAACTAATCTGGGCATCAAAATAAATTCGAATGTCATCAGGTTTTTGTTGCCTTCTGTCATCCCCATTCAACATGAGGAGATGTGAAATTCCATCTCTCAGGGGCTTAATAAAGTCTTCTCTCAGGAGACGGAAATGTGTGTCGAGGTAAGTGTTGCTGTCTTTAAACTTCTCATTGACAATGTTGGGTCTAATAAACGGTTTCTCTGTTGTGTGTATATCTTCAAAAGTTGGTAATACTGACATGAACCTAAAGTTATCTTGACTAGACTCATCATGGTCTCCCAAAAGAAAAGTGTAGTTGTCTGATCTGAAAGTTCCTTCAAGTTTTTTGGCTTTCAGATGTGTGATTATTGTCTGAAGCTTCTTCAGCTTATTTTCTGTTTCCTCTGGAATATTGAAATCTGCACCGTTGTGCAATTTTGTCAACTGAGTCTCCAAAAGTGAAAGAGCGAGTGATACAATGACAAAAGTGCTTGATGGGAAAATGCTCAGTAAAGTCAAGTAGAGGTCCATTATTTTGTTAAGTTTATCTATGGTTCCATCCATCTCTGCTTGGCTTTCATCTATATTCATAATAAATGGGGGCATAGAGCATTTCAAAAATTTTGATTCTTTCAGCTCTACTAGAAGATGCCGCAAGTTCTGTCTTTTGGTTCGGCAGCTGCAGGCTTTATTGAGAACATCAAGAATCATAGACACGAAAGACTCATCGGTCACTTCTGTACTTAATAATTTGTTCAAACCACTGCCAGGTGCTGTCAGCTTCAGAACCACTTCAGATGGCTCCATTTGCAGAATTTTCTCAAGCGTTGTCATATCCAACTTAGCACTTGTGTGGACTCTTTTGGAATGGAAGGCTGCCATTTTGGTTCTGTTATGGTTGATGTTCCAAGGATTTGGTTGACTGGTTGCCCTTTTTGAAAGAAATTGTTGGTTCGGTCCACACATATGCTCTGGAATGATGGTTCAAAATTTTAGTAGAAATATGTCATAGCAATAAATGATAAAAGAAATAAATGACCAAAGAAAAATTACTCCAACTGGTCTTACCTTTTGGCCTTACACTGATATTTCTGGCTCTTGGAGGTCTTTGATTCCCAGAAAAATGACTGGGTAGAGCCACTGGGAGAGTCGTCATCCTGTCCGGAGTACGCACGGGTTGGGAGTTTTTGGCCTCATTTTGGGCAGATGTATTACCTGTAATGCATTCGAAAAATGAAGCATTAATATTGTAAACAGTGGGCAGCACATAGGCTCAGTGCATAGCACTGTTGCCTGACGCCTCCAGGGTTTGAGTTAGGTTAATTGATTAATTGGTGTCTCTGAGTTGATCATAGTGTATGATTGTGTGTGTGTGTGTGTGTGTGTGTGTGTGTGTGTGTGTGTGTGTGTGTGTGTGTGTGTGTGCGTGCCCTGCAAATGAATGGCATACCCATCCAGGGGATACCCTAGCCCTGTTGAATGGACAGGTTCCCAGTCCCCCCAATGACCCTGATCAGGATAAGGGATTAGAAGACGGATATTGTAACCAACTTATTTACCACACCTTACATAAGAAGTAATTATCACCAAAGTTATCAAAATTCACCTGATTTGAAAGGATTTTTGTCCTGCTCTGGTTGGAAGCCGTTATCTGATGTCTCAGTATGATCTCGTTCGGGTTGTCCTCGTCTCGGTCTTCTATGTGTCCTACCAGTTCTGCAGTCCCATGAGTGACCAGCAGAGGCACTGTTTCCTGCCATTTCCTCTGTAAAGACATTTTCATTTTTTAGATTAATGCTTTTATCTAATAGCCCTTACTAGTCAATGCATTAAGTTCCTGCACAGTATGAGGTGTACGTGTTTGGAAAACATTCATAGGTTCAGGTCCCATGGCTTGCAGAGTCACCGCAGCACCATTGGGCCCTTCAGCAAGCTCCTTAACCCCAAAACTGCTCCAGGGGCCCTGGATCAATGACTGACCCTGCACTTTGAATGCCAAGCTTCTCTTTGACCTGTGTCTGTGTGGATTAGGGAGTACAAGCTATGTGAAGGATAAAGTTTGCCTATGTACTTGGTCAATAAATTTTCATTTTATTTAACTTTTAAGCTAGAGCTCGCAGACAGTAAATAAAAAAAGATCTGCCTCTCTCTGAGTGGCATCATCAGCTGATTCCTTCTGTCAGACATATAGCATACTGAGGTTACTGAATAATTTATTTGGACCATTAAAATGTGAAAAATGCAACGGCAGTTCTTATGATTTATAAATATTCTGATTTAAGGAAATGCAAAATTGGTTTTTGTTTTTGACTGAGGAAAACCTTTTAATACATATATAATCCATAAAGCCCAGGTGACTGTGTAATATGTTGATGTGTTTCACTGTGCTGTGTGATGTGTTTCAAGTTCTGTATCCATTGTTAATATTGTTCTTTGGATTTATCCATATTCAGCAATTCTGACAATAATGTGTGGTCAATTAGTCTAATCATATGTGCCTAGTTCCATATTACAAATACATTACATGGTGTCAGAAGTTTGTCGAACACAGATACAAAGAACTATGACATCGGCGTAGTTTCAACACCCCAAAATTGACCAAGATACTGCTGAGTTATATCACACCATTGGGGTGTTGATGTGGCTCTGTGGGTTAGGTGTCTACACCTATCACTGAAATATCACAGTTTCAAGTCCTGTAGTCAGTAAGTGTCTATATAGGTGTTGTGCCCTTGAGCAAGGCCTTTAGCCTGAATTGCTCTATGGGCACTGGACACTGGTTAACCCTGTGGACTGACACTCAAGTATCAATCTTGGAGCGCAAGATGGGAAAACAAAAACTACAAATTTCCCCATGGGGATGAATAAAGTATGACTTAGTATTATCAAGAGTTTGACCATTTCAGTAGCCATGTTACATTTGTGTTTGATGGTCCACGCTCTGAGTTAACTGACAAACAACAAGCCAGCTGGCTGGGCACGTGGATCTGTGAACAGGGAAGCATGATATTCCCATGGTTGTCACCGGATGTGGGTCAAGAAACAAGGGAGGTGTGGATATAGGGGCAAGTGCAAAACTGAGTTTAATTATAAAAGGAGTGAACACAACCACTGGGCTCAGCCTTGAATGCAAGGAAGTCAAAGATAGCAAGGAAAAAGCAGGTTTACAAGGGCTAGGGCACAAACAGACAAGACTAAGGGACCCAGGCACAGAAGACAATACTGGTAGTGACATTAACTAACACACAGCTAATAAAAGGGCAAAAACACAGACTTAACCAAGAAACAGGTGGGACACATGAGGGCAATCAGGGAAAGGCCAGTTAGACTTACTAGGGAAACGAGACATGAGGGGCAGACAGGAATCCCCGGTCAGTACAGCGGGAACCTAGAGTGTCAGTGTGGCGTGACAGATATACTGTACAAGGTGGTAAACTAGACAGAAGTTGAGAAAGATGACCCTTTCAGAATGCTAGAAAAATGTGCTGGTTCTGTTAGACGGAGGAAATAATGAGATATCATTTTAAACAATGAAAGCAGGGTGCAGACAAAAGTCTTGATCACTGTCAGAAAGGCTTTAGAATCATACTTATGGTCAGCGAGTACACGGACCCTGACGACACATTAATTGTTGCAATAATTGCAGGGTTCAGGCAGAAACGATTCCAAGAAAGTTTGATAGATAAAGGGGAGGCACCTAACTCTGGCTAAAGTTATAGAAATTCCCCAGCAGTTTGAAATGTCACAGAGAACAGATTAAAATCATCAGAGAGGAAGATTCACAAGAATCAGCAGTAAATGCCAAAGTAAAAAGCACAATACCTAAAGGACAGGCAACACTCCAAAAACAGACATCAAAAATGAGTCCAAAACCTGCTTTACTGAGGGAACAACAAGCAATATGACTGAAATAAGAAGAGTCCAGCTAAAGGCTCACTGTGTTCTTACTGCCACAAGCCAAACCACTAGGTGGCGGTATGCCAAAAGTGCACAGTAATCTTGAGAGAAGTGGAAGACCATCTACAGGAGAAAATTCTGAACATTAATCTGACCCAATATGATAATCCTGAGTTAACCCTGAAGTTGACAAATGAGCAGTTTGCATTAATGTTCTGTCTTAGTATGTACACTTGAGGGTAGATGCAGGTGCCAAGTGCAACACTGGCCAGTTGCCAGTTACTCTTTCATGCAGGTGAACTGACACATTCCAGCACAGCACTGCACTCATACACCAACCACAAGATGAAGCTTGTTGCTACTGTCATTCTCTTAGTCAAATATATGCGCAGAGAAACAAACAAATAGGACTTGGCCCAAGAAAATGCACTCAGTGACATTACAGCAGAGGCTTTAAGCTTAATTATTTGTTTCGACTTGTTGCAGACTCCTGTTGAAGACCGGGAAATAAATTATATTCATTGGTTATCGAAAAAATAAAGTTACAATCCGAAATGACATACAGACAATCCTTGTTTCATGTTGCCAAACCAACATTTTGTTTCATAACAATTCCTTTGAGGGATTCACACATTTGGTTTTGGGTTTTGAACTACTTGTCAGCTGGCCTACCATACCCTCCCTACCTGTCACCTGTCCATCCTGACCTTCTGCCATTATCTGAGCCACCAATACCTGTTCTTCAGCTGGATCACCTGACTGCCTCCTCCAATATGCTGCCGTCCATCTCACTGTTCTACCTCATTATTGTTTCATATTGTGTTAATGAACTTGTCCTGCTTGGTGCCAGCCAGAAGAGCATGGGCCTCCCCTTTGAGTCTGGCTTTTTCCTCCTGAGGGAGTTTTTCCTTGCCCCTATTGCCTTTGACTTATGAGTTGTTCAAACAGAAACAGGAGGATGAGCATAGGCTGATATTACAACACATGGCAGAAAGAGACAGATTGTAAGTGCTGACATATGACTGACACGAACATATAGCACAGACAGAAACATGTTTTAGAAGGTTCAATCTGCCTGTCTGATTTGTATAAGCAGATGGATGAAGAGATGGATGGAAACTGAAATGGACAGATGTTGGAATGGATGGACAGTATGGATGAGTCATTTTATGGTAGTCTGGACAAGCTTGTGACAAGCTGAAGACAATTAGAATGTATGGCCTGTTACATGGCACACACAGGAACTAATCACAGAAGGCAATTCAAAAAGGAAAGACTGGTACGTAGTACATACAGCAATACTTTGCAGAAATAAACTCAGACTGTTCACAGTGACATATGGCTGACATATGAACATGTATGTATGTGTAACACAAATAGAAACATATAACAGAAAGTTCCACCTGGCTGTTTGATCAGTATAAGCAGATGGACGATGGATAGCTGGAGGGATATTGGAATGGATGGACAGATGTATTTACAGTGTAAAACTGATATGGTGTGAGCGTTTTCCACAGGGTGTAGTGCCCCCAATGGAAGCATTATCCCAGAACAATGCCATGAACATGCAAGTCAAATCTGGTGAGGACTGGCCAATGCATGCATGAGATGGAGTTGTTTATACAAAATGGGTACAATGAAGGTACAGTGTAGGCGTGGCCTGCAGCCACGACATATGAAAAGGTCAAGATTTAGGTTAGAATTCTTACAGTATACAAGGTGGGATTCTGCATCTTCTCACCAACTTCAGGTTGTCTGGGACTTACAGGCATATCTGCACAGTTTATTTTAAAATGCTGGATCACGATTGACTGATTATTTTAGTATGTATTACAGTATTGAAGATACAGCCTCGGGGCATAAAGTAGATGATACTGTATTCACCAAATTTCACCTAGATTGGTCAAGTAGTGTTTGAGATACAGATTCTCCACTTTTTGTAGTGCCCCCCATTGACGAGTCAGCACTAGTCTTGGTATGACTCTCCACAATGACTGGCGAGGGGTGTCAAATTTAGTGAAGCTTGCATGAGTTCTAGCTATTTATTCAAAATGGGTGAGAAGTGGGTACAGTATGGATGTTCTATTTCCTCATGGAAATAATAATTCAATATTACTGCATTGTGAACTGATTTTGAGAAATGCCAGAAAAAAAAAAACAATATAACCATCACACATACACAGGAGTAATAATAACGTAATACCACACAATACCAGTAACTATACGATATCGTCACTTAAAGAACAGAGGTCTGTTACAATTATATTGTAGCGAAGGGTGTGGATGGGAGAATCAAGTGATGAGGCACGTTCATTATTTTAACTCAGTCTTTTATTTTGGAAATAGAAAGCTCAGAGGCAGCACAACCAAGGAAATAAGCCATTTTTGTGTGTCGGAAATTCACCACACTCCAAGCTTCCTCCCCGCTATACGGAACAAGCATGTCGCCTTACTGAATGAGCAACACCCCCTCCCACGGTGACCGCCCCAAAGACACACCCAAAAGAACCCCAACATAACAGTTATGACACCCCGCCGGATTCGCCCAAACAGGAACAACATTCACTAACTCCAACCAATGTTAATTGCAACATTCCTAACTACATTATAGACTGAACAGCCACTAAAGCTCCTGGGAGTCGCATTTTCTATTACGCCCTCCACCACGTCTTCCGTAGCGCATGCTACAATATATTTGAATATCAGATGCCTGTGCTCTATACAATAAATTATGAATCATGGTATAATTAGTATACATCTGCACATAGACAACTGATACTTATAAGACACAGCAATTTAAACGTAATCTAACATTAATGATACACACCAAAATAAACACTGACATAGTCACTCTCTTGAATTCCATTCCCATACTTATTAAACCAAAGTTTAACGTTAAGTGATTAGCACATCCTTTTCCCGATCACTATACAAAGTCCCAGTAACCGAAGGGAAATGTTATATTTGTACATAAAAAATTAGTTTATACGACAGAATGACCCTTCACCGACCATTACCGACACATTTTTGTGCCTACTCACAGCTATGGTTACAAATGTTACCCTTAGAACTTTGACGCACTGAAGGAATAAAAAACACCCGGATAACAATATGCATTTAAAACTATATTGTTAACAAATTGTTATTATCGACTATGTATTATTATGTAAATTTACGTTTGAACACTCGTAGATAAATCTGTATGTATGTACCGTACCTGCTCGCTGATCTCATCGCATAATAGGCGTAGATAAATGCGAAGGAAATTTATGGTGCATCTTCGGTTTCGATTTATGAAAAACCGAAACTAAACGTGTAGCACTCAGCGCCGTGTCTGAAATAATCATGAATTTTATTTCTCCCACTGAAATAAAATCCCAGGTTGGAACCGAACATTGCTGCAAGGTAATCGAATTAGATGTTTTTGAATTTATTGAGTTATGCTGTCTGGTTGTTTATGCAGTTCAGGACCTGCTGCGTGGAATTAAGCTTTCCTACTTCCGCTTAAAAAAGAAAAAGAAGAGGGCAAATGATGGAAGTCAAGGTGTCCTATTCAAAAACCTTGTAGATGGTTCAATAAATCTCCCTGTCTAATTCCTAATCATCGTCATCATCATCATCATCGCAATCATTTTCCCACCTCCTTTCCTGGTGTGGGTAACATTATACGTTGAGCAGAATCCAGCTTGCATTCGGGGATTCCCAGACATTCAAAAGCCAAATGAAAGATTTTTTTAATTAATGACCCTCAACCTTGTTTACCAGTCCAGAGGTACTTTAACTAATTTCCTTGTAACATTTAAGAGGCGTATCAATCACATCAGCCTAACAACATCTAGTGTTTTCAGCATCTGTGTACAGATTTCATCCACCCCTACAGCCTTTCCACCACAGAGGCAGTGATAGACTCTGATCCAGCAGAATTTCCACTGCCTCCTCCTGAGAGCACCACCATAATAATAGGTTCCTCAAAGTGTTCATTCCACCACTCAATAATAAATCTTATAATTGGTCAACACTTCTCCACCCTAGCTTGGGGATCAGTGTCACTGACTTAGCTGTCCTGTCAATGCTGGTGTTTCGGGATTCCATCCTCACCTGCCTCTACCTCACAGTAATGCTGCCATATATCATCCTATTGGGTCTCTTGCTTTCTCATGATACCCACTTTGCTGTTTTATATTACTACTCTGCTCATGCACTCCCCCTCACCCCCAGTTTTTCTGGAGTGTTCCTTTCAGAAGTCTGGATTCAAGGGATCCTTCTATTTGTCTGCTGGCCTGCCTGTGCCCTACCGCCCTGCCACTTATCCATTCTGCCAGCTAGCTGTTATCTGAGTCACCAAACCTGCACATCAATTTGATCACCTGCCTGCCTTCTCCAATGCCCTATTGTCTATCTGTACTGTTCCACCCGCTCACTATTGTTGGTGCCGGCTTGAGGAGGATGGGCCGCCCCCTTGAGTCTGGTTCCTTCCAAGGTTTCTTTCTCCTGAGAGAGTTTTTCCTTGTCACTGTCACCCATGGCTTCCTCTCTGAGGACCTTGGGTCCAGGGCTTTGTAAAGTGCTTTGTGATAATGCTCAACTGGAATAACTAGCATTGTATTACTTGCACAATTGCCACTACTGCATTCTATAACTCATTGGTTCAACACACTATTTTTTTTTTACTTTTGCCGGTCGTATAAAATTTTGCACTGTCCCGTCTCATGCACTACCCCGTGTCTATGCACCGTAATCCCTCATTACCCTGCCGTCTGTGTTTGCACTGTATTTTTTTGTATTTATTCTAAATCTGTATGGTGTTGTCCCTATGCCCTGTTTCCTCCCCTGCAACTCTGGCAAAAGATTTTCACTGTGCTCTCCAGAACACGTGTTACAATAAAATCTGAACTTCAGCTCTATGCAAATAAAATTGAATTGAGCTTCCCCACCACAGATTAAAAGAGCCTAAACAAAGTTCCACATCCCCTCCTGAGGTCTTGCATGCTCTAGCAGAAAATCTTTGGGGCCATCCAAGTCTCTCACCATGTCCTCTGCAAATTCCTCCCATGCACTTGCTTTTGCTACCATTTTAAATAATCCTGCCCCTCTAGGTAGCTTCACAGTTTCTCACCTAAACAATGATGTCTCTCACTAAGACAATAGGTTTCACTAGCAGTACCCTTTTGAGCATGTCACCCACTTCCACCATGACCGTGTACTGTAACCAAAGACCAAGAGTGTTGGTATCTACCCAGTTTTGGGGTGTGCCATCCACAAAAACCAGGTCAGATCAGGGTGGTGTTTGATTCCAGCGCACGTCATCTGGGAGTATCTCTCAATGATGTTCTCCTCCGCTTCAGAAAATAACCAATTGCTGTTATGTCAGACATACAGCAGATGTTCCATAGTTTCCTGGTCAGAGAGGACCACAGAGGCTACCTCCGTTTTCTGTGGCTTTGTGACCACCATCTAGATGGAGAGGTTGAAGAACATCGGATGAGGGTACATGTCTTGGGAACTGCCTGTGACCAGCAATAGTCATCTATGGCCTGAAGAGGACTGCCATGGAGGGAGAAAGGGAGTTCAGTCTGGAGGTAAGTCAGTTTGTGGTTCGTCATTTTTATGTGGATGACGGATTCAAATCGTTTGCCACCACCAATGAAACCATTGATGTGCTGAAAAAGGCACAGGAAATGTTATCTTAAACTAATCTCAGATCTGCTTATGGAGATAGAGACGGCAAAGTCAGAAGGATAATTAGCTGGGCTCAGTTTTTTGGATACAGCGAGGGTAGTGAATCCAATTATAGAAAAATTTCCCAGTTACCTTCAACGACAGTGGATTGTACAAGGTTCAAGAAATAAAAAGGAACACTTAGTGGCATACCCACCTTTCTCATTCTTTGTGGAGTTTGTCCAGAATCATACCAAAATGAAGATAGATCCAAGCTTTATTTTTTCCACTTCATACTCCGCTGCTCCCAAGACTGAGAAAAACCCAAATCAATGGAAACTCAAGACTTCCTTTACTCCCATCACAGTTAACAAAACAGACGTCAAGAACTCCTCCCTCATTAACAAGAAACTTATCAATGACCCTGACAAGCACTGCCCCATCCACAAGCACCCGCACTCCCAATCAGAATGTAGAAGTTTCAGAGAGAAGCTGCTGCCAGAACGTAAACCCTACCTCAAAGACTCAACAATAAATATGGTTCCCAAGAGGCTATTGAATCCTCTCTTCTCTAGGCTGAAAATCTTTTAAAAAATACAAAATAAAGATTATGTGCGTCTATTAGAATTTGCAGATCGATTCAAGTGGCTGCAAAAACAAGCAAAGGGATGCCTACTTGACAGAGCAAGGATGCAGGTGGCATTTCAATCCCCCACACTCATCCCACATGGGTGGCAGCTGGGAGAGGATAATTGGTGTTGTGTGCCGTATCCTTGATGTCATGCTCTTTAAAGTGGCACCTACAAGATTGACACATGAAGTGTTGGTAACACGTTTATCAGAGGTTATGGCCATAGTCAACAACAGACTACTGACAACAGTTTCAATGGATCCGGAGAACCTGACTCTTCTAACACCTGCCTCTCTACTTACCCAGAAGATTAGCACAGATTCTTTGCCACCAGGTCAGTTCGACAATAGTGATGTCTACAGGCATCAATTGTCATGTGTGGGTTCAAGAAATAAATGATATGCTCCGGTTATATCAGGGAAAAAGCTCCTTTATTAACAACCAAAACCTCCTGCCTGTCTACTCTTCTGTTCGACTACCCCCCGCCTCTCTGGCCGTATCACTTGTGCTCCCCCTTTACCATATATTACCCAAGACATGTTAACACCAGCACATCTCTCCTTCTTAAAGTCAGTGCAAACATTAACAGACTGTTTAAGATTAACAGATATTGAACGTTCCCCCCAAGAATGACCAACTTTCATACAATGCACCCCCCTTTCCACTAAGTTAGACTTTATAAGTCCAGTCTTCGGGGTTTAATAACCTGTTTCCCACTCCTAGTTGTAATGCCAGTGGACTGTGTCTGAACTGGAAGTTGAAGTGGAGCCGGCATATCCCCCATTAGCTCTGCAGGCTGTCCTAAGGAACATTTATTCTGCATGTCAAGATCAGCAGATTCGATTGGCAAAAAATGTTTCCTGTTCCTCCGCACAATCCCCCACGGTCCTTCCACTAACTAAGATCGTGGTGAGGGGTGTGTTGAGACCACAGTGCCTGAAGAGTTTGCATCCGAGATCCACACTTCCTGGCCCGATGTGAGTGGTCATAGGTCTCGGGACCTGTGTCTCCTGTCATAATCCTGCGCCATTTTGTTTTTCCTTGCTGCTTCTTTGGCATCCACCGCAGATAAATCTGGAATTTGGGGAACCAGCAGGGAGGGAACCTGAGGAACAGGCGTGCAAAGTCTCCTTACCATCAAAAGTTGTGCTGGGCTGTAGCCATTAGCTAGCGGTGTCACTCTGTATGTGAGGAGTGCCAAGTAGGGATCTTGGGCCTTTTTAAGCATCCTCTTAATGATCTGGACCTGATGCTCTGCCTCACCATTGCTCTGAGCAAACTTTGGGCTGCTTGTAATGTGTCTAAAGCCATAGTGCTTAGCAAACTGGGCAAAGCTGTGTGAAGAAAACTGAGGGCCATTGTCAGACATCAGAAATTCGGGAATGCCATGTCTGGCAAAGATAGATTTGAGGTGCACTACAATGTCCTCTGACCTAGGTGGCATCAGTTTGGCAATTTCCACAAAGTGGGAAAAATAATCCACAACTAACAGATAGTTCTGGTCATTCAATGAAAAGATGCCAACATCTACTTTTTGCCAGGGTCTCTCTGGCAGTTTTCTGGACATTAACGGCTCTACAGGATTGAGTCGCTCTTTCATGCAAATTCTGCAGTGCTGCACCAGTTTGTTCAGCTGTTCGCTTAATCCTGGCCACCAAACAGACTCTTGCACCCGTTCCCTGCATCTCACAATCTCTTGGTGTCCCTCATGCAGCTCTTCAAGGATACTATTCCGCATAGCTGATGGTATCACCAAGCGGCTGCCTTTCAGTAAAAGGCCCTTCTGAACTGTGAGAGGTGCTCTTTCTGGCCAGTACAGTTTCACTACCCCATCCAGTCTATTTCGGTCTAGCTAACCAGACTGGTACAGTGTCATCACTTGAGAGCATGTGCTGTCTGAGTGAAGCTGCTCACGAAGCTTGTCGCGATAACTTGAGCTGGCAGGTAAGTTGTCCACAATGGCATCCACGTAGATGTTTGTACTTTCCATGAGGTCTTGATCCGACTGCTTTTCCTTCTCTGTACGCTCCACTGGTGCCCATGACAGGGTGTCTGCTGTTAGCAAATTTTTGCCTGGAACATGGCAAATTTGGTAGGAGTACCTCATCAGCATGAGGTGAAACCTCTGGATCCTTAGTGGGAGCTCTGCTAGACCTTGGGTCCCTAACAAACTCACTAGTGGTTTGTGGGCCGTCTCCAACTGGAAGTGTCGTCCAATAAGGAAATCTCTGAACTGCTCACACCCCCAGGTTATCCCCAGTGCTTCTTTCTCCACCTGCACATATCGATGTTCTGTCTGTGACAATGCTCTGGATGCATATGGCCTCTTTGATTTTCTTCTTTTTGTAGAAGTACTGCACCCAAGTCATATTGGGATGCCTCTGCAGACAGTGTCAGGTCTTTGTTTGGGTTATACAGTATCAGTACTGGTGGGAAGGAAAGCTCACATTTTAGAGAGTCAAAAGCACGCTGCTGCATGATGCCCCAGCACCACTGGTTTGATGTGGAGAGGAGATCTCTCAGTGGCCTGTCCTTTTCAGCTAAACTTCCCTAGCTGGTTCACCATGTCCAGAAAGCTCCGAAGCTCACTGACATTTGAAGGCTCTCTCGTTCTTCTGACAGCAGCAGTCTTTTCTGGATCTGCCCTCACCCCATCTGAGGAAAGAATTTGGCCCAGAAATTTCACTTCCCGGAGCCCCAGCTCACATTTTTCCAGGTTTAGTGTGATGCATGCCTTCTGTAATTTCTCAAGCACACAGTGCAACCTGCCATTGTACTCAGACTCAGTCGTGCCCCAAACAAGGACATCATCCATGTGGCAGACTGTTCCTGGAATTCCTTCCAGAACAAGTGAAATCCTCTTTTGAAAATGCTCGGGGGCTGAGGCAATGCCAAAAGGTAGCCAGTTGAAGTGAAAACGTCTAAAAGGTGTGATGAAGATAGTATATTTTGCAGACTCTGCTGTCAATGGGATTTGCCAGAAGCCCATGTTGGCATCTAATTTACTAAACCACTGAGCTCCAGCAAGCATACCAAGCATCTGCTCCACAGATGGTAGTATGTACTTCTCCCTGCATACTGCTTGGTTCAGTCTAGTTAGATTGACACAGATCCACACAGTGCCATTTTTCTTGGGAACAATTACCATGCCTGAGCACCAGTCTGTTGGTTTCTCCACTTTTGTTATAACTCCTAAGCACTCCATGCGAGCGAGCTCCTCTTTCACCTTGCCAAGGAGGGGTATAGAAACTCGTCTAGGCATTGCGAGAGAGTATGGAGTCACATCTGGTTTCACCTTTATGGAGTACGGCTGATGCACCATTCCCAAACCGCTGCATAATCTAGGGTAAGTTTCTCTCAACATCTCCATATCGATGCTATCCACCCTAGAGACTACATTCAACTTGACTATTGTTGGCCTGCCCAGCAAAGTAGCATGCAGTACCTTGACAATATAAACATTCTCCTGAACTGCTAAGTCCCCCTTGTAGAGCGTTTCACTTGCCATACTGAGGACAGAAAGTGGTACACCACCTGGTCCAAATAATGGCTTTTTTTGCTGGGGTAAGCACACACGGCCCACTGTTGTTTACTATGTCTTTGAAGATGTACTGTTGGATGACCGTTACATCAGCACCAGTGTCAATTTTAAATTTAACTTTATGGTTTCTGATGTACAGCTCTGTCAACCATGGTTCATCTCCCGTGTCTAAAGCACCAAGAAAGAGGCTATCAGAATCAGCTTCAATTGCATGTACTGCAGTAGTTGACCTACAGACTTTACTGTAATGACCTCTTTTTTTTCTTTTTTTTTTACAGGAGTGATACACTGAATTCTTGGCAGGACACTGCCATTTTTGATGACCAGCCTTGCCACAATTATGGCATGGCTGCTGCTCTGGCTGTCTCTGCACTGGTGTTGTTGCTTGCTTTTGGCGCACGACAGTTTTTGGTTTAAATTCCATTTGTTTTTTTTATTTTAGATACAACCACGCCAACCTCCGAAGCAGTTGTATCCACACCAGCAGTGCATCGTAGGTCACTTTGTTGTTTTTTAATAACCTCGGACTGTCTGGCTATATTGACCCCTTTCTCCAATGTGAGATCTTTGTCCAGTTGCATCCTATCCGCTAACGCCATGTCTTTAAGTGGGACCACAATTCTATCACAGATCAACTCATCGCGCAAAGCGCCATAGTTACAATTTTCAGCCAGGGCATACAACGCCATTATAAAGGAATCCACTGTTTCCGTCGCTAACTGCACTCTCTGGTTAAATTTTGCCCTTTCGTAAATGATATTCTTCCATGGAATGAAAAACTTCTCAAATGCGTCCATCACCGTTTGGTATTCAAGCCTTTGTGCCTCGGTTAAATTCGGGCCTTTTAAAATATTGTCCGCCCCGTCCCCCATACAATATATAAGAGTATTCGTCTGATTGGCGCCGGAGGAAGCCTGCAGATTGCGGGCCAGTCAAAACCTCTCAAACCTCCATATCCAGTTTTCCCATTCTTGCGGTTTTGAAAAGTTGAACGGCTCCGGAGGCTGAATGGTAAACGTGGCGCCTGCCCGTGCGTCGGCCGGACTGAGCCTTTGCCGCGGAGGGTCTGGTCCTGCTGCCTGGGAATCTATGCCTGCACCTTCGGTACGGGCTTGCCGTGTCCTGCGCTCACTGAGGTGACTGCATTGCCAACTCGGTAAAGACGTTCACAGCACTTCTGACACCATGTCGTGTGTGGGTTCAAGAAATGAACCATACCTTCCGGCTATATCAGGGAAAAAAGCTCCTTTATTAACAACCGTAACCTCCTGCCTCTCTACTCTTTTGTCTGATGGCCCCTAACCGCCGCCCCTCTGGCCGTATCACTTGCGCTCCCGCTTTACCGTATATTACCTAAAACATGTTAACACCACCACATCAGTGGCGACATGTTAAGCACTTGGCTAACACCTTTGGGACCGGTGAAAAAAAGGAGTACCTACCCTCTCAACAAGGACGTCGAAAGTGGATGTCAGGTAAACCTAATCTACAGGAACAGAACAAGTTCAAATTTTCCTGTAGAGGTAAAAGAATCCAACATTACCACTATTGTATCCGCTACAGCAGGACCCCAGAACAGGTAGAATTTCCAACAGCCAGTGGAGCATAGAAAACATAGTCGTGGTTACAGGCAGTAGATCAGGGGAGCATTCCACGAAGCAAGCTTATAAAATCAAGGCTTATGTGAAATACCCTCACTTAAGTTAGCCTAACAGTTCACTTCAGGCTCAGTGAGTTCCACGAACAAAATTCAGGTCTATTTCATTCCCACTAACTCAAGACAGGCTTTGGCAAGCGAGACTCATGCGCGTCCATGCGATATATGAGGCAGCCCTGATAATCGATGTCAGATAGTGAAGAATAGAAGGGAAAGAAAGCGCCGCGTTCTTCATCCAGTCAGAGCAAGAATTATTAATACAAGTCTATGACGAATATAAATATATAATAATTAATAAAGAGAACAATGCAGCCATAAACAAAGCTCGTGAGGCTGCTTGGCAGAAAATTGCTGACAGGCTAAATGAGTAAAAACGTAATTTAAGTCAAATCTTAGGGTTAAGGATTTATATGTATTAACTAAAGATTTATTAGAACAGTTTTAAGTATATAAAACGTATAGTTACAATAAACAACATTTTTGTTGACAAATGTATTCTAATCACAATCATAAGGTACTTTTAAGGCTACTCTTTAACACATTTGTAAAACAGTTAAGGACAGCATGCAAATTACTTAGGTCCACCTGAGACAAAAAGTGAAAAAGATATAATTGTAAGTATTATAATGCTTGGTTTAGGAGCAACATGAGTGGGGTTAAAAGGTCCTGGCAGCAAGTGAAGATTAAATACAAAAACATTCTCCAAAATGGTAAGGGTAAATCTAGTTAGAGCTACATTTGTACAGAATTAATTTAAAACCCAAATTGCGTCATATACCATCTGAAACATTTTGTGAGATGGTAATGAAGACAAAAGATTTATTGTTTGATGACCACTTCACCTTAGAGGTATTTAACATAAGGTATTATCAGTACTTACCTGTACATTAATACTGTGGAAAGATTTGCGGTTTACATAATCAGGCTCTATGGGACCTGCTGGAGCCCTTATTGACATGGGTGGGGTCTATGGCTCCAATGACATTTGGTAAGCCTGGCAAATTGAATGCAGTTACTAATCCAAGTTACTGATCGTTCATAGATTCAGCACCATCAACTCCAAAGAAAGTCTCCTTGATGCCAAGAATGCCTTGGTGGCCAGGAAAGGTGATGAATGTATTTAGAAAGTGCTTTAGTGCAACGCGAACCTTTCTAATTTCATGGCACACTGTTGCTTTGCTTAGATGTTCTGCATCCCCAACATGGTAAAGAAATGAGCCACTGGCAAAGAAACACAGAGCAATACACAAAGACTGTGAAACTGTATGGGCTTTAGAGCGACGAGTGTGATTAGAAACGTGAGGTTCCAGTAATTTACACAAATATTTAATATTGCATCTACTAAATCTATAGCGCTCGTATAAATATTCATCCGGAACATCCAAGGGATGAAACATTTGTGGAACCTGTGGCCTGAAAGCTCTACGAATGATCCGCGCTCCCTCATCAACTGGATTATAAACCGGCACGCCATAGTTGTTCATGTAAAACCCTTTAATGCATTCCTTTTCATTTTATACAGTCTGAGCAGCTGAAGTCGCCTGCATGAAATCAGTAATTATTGAGAGATAGAGCGAGAGAGAGAGAGAACAGAGGCAGAATATTCCCAGTCCCACGGAATGACGTGCTGTGAGACGTCACATGACTTGTCCAATTGTACTCATCAAGCTAAGCTAAGCTTCACAACTAGCCTGACTTGGAGCAGGCTTGTCCAAAAGCAAATGTTGCCATAGTAACTAAGTGGCGCTTAACATTAGCCTTGTTTGTGGAACTGAATTTGGGGAAAGTTAGCTGGGATTGTTGAAATAAGCCTGGCTTATGAGGTTAGCTTGCTTCGTGGAATACCCCCCAGTTCCAGGGAAGCAACAGACACAGCAAACAGAACCAAAACAGAAGGCACAAGAAGAAGTAAACTAATCGGGGCCATACACTGGCAAACTACAAACAACGCAAGAACACAATACCTCACAAGGAGGCAACTAAACTACAGGGCTTAATTTGGTGATCAACAAGACATGGCTGGAAACTACTTGATGATGATGAGGCACAGCTGGTCAGTATTCAGGGGATGATGAACCGGAGTAGGTTGGGCATGGCAGATTAGATGTAGACTGGTTTGGTGTGGGTGTGACACTACCCCTTAGAATCCTCAAAACTACCTCTGAATTCACTGTATCCCATTTGGATTCAATCTGCTTCTCTCAGCTATTTCTGATTAATTATATGCAAATGCATGTCTCATGCCCAGATCAAACCAGCCAAACCACTTTGACCAGGCACACCCAACATACCATCATTCTTCTTCCCCTGAGTATTAATAGCTGTGTTTAATTACTCTGTCACCTGGTTAAATTCCCCATGCTCCTACATCTTAGTGTGAGGTATTGTGTTTTCAGATCCTTACTGAGCGCTCCATTGGAACTACCTCATGGGTGCAGGTTAATTAAGGAACTGAGAGAAGTTTCTAATCATTAAGAAGTCAACCAAACTGCAGTGAAAATACCAATATGTGTGATGGAAAACATGTATTTTTTGGTGAAAATGGGAAACTAAAAATAAAGATACAGTCATTGGCCCTCATTTATGAAACGAGCGTACGACAGAAAAGTGGGCGTATGGTCATTTCCACGCAAAGGTTGGCATTTATCAATGTGGACGTTAGCGGAGGCTACGATCAAATCTCACGTCCAGTCTGACCTCGTGTACGCAAGTGTTTGATTCATCGTGGTCTGGCATGCAGCATAGCAAATCTGTCGGAGAATGAGATTTATCATATACTCGCACTCAAAAATATGTAGCTTATGGCAAAATATATTTTGTAAAGCCTGCATTGACTACAGTATGTGTCATACGTAACATAAACAGGTATTTTCAAACTGATTGCAATTACCGAGGTTAACAGTTTGGGGTGTACAATTGATCTCTAGTTCCTTTTTCGATTTTGGCTACTGGTGACAATAACAACAAATTAAAATTATGCAATTAAAAGCAACGTGTAGTTTAAGCGATTTACAATGTGATCACTTAGATATTAATTCAGTCACCTGTTTAAACAAGTACCTTGACAGTCATCAAATCTCGGCAATGGCAGATCTGGCTCTTATAGAAGATCTCTAGGGTATTTCGGGACCGCACGGATTTTTTAATGGAGAGTGACGAGTGGTTATTAAGTTTCGTTTTTGTTAAGGATGCATCTAAAGCGAGAATAAATAGGGGCGTGGTACTTAAATGACAATCGTATTCAGCCGCCACATTGATTAACGCCCGATCATTTGTACGCTGTGTTTGATGAGATACAAACGTTTCATGAATCACACGTGAACAATGTCGTATGATGATTTCTGCACTCAGATCTGCGCTGGTTTCTACGTTAAATTGATAAATGAGGGCCAGAGTGTGTTATGCTGCATGTGCGTCCTCTAATTTGAAGCGTGCGTTAAAGCCTCCTCCTGCCTGTTGTGTGATTTCCTGAAAAACAACGACATAAATTCTGCACATAACACGCAATGAAAATCTAATCTTAAAAAACAAGGTATTATTCTTTGTTCTTCGTGACATATTCATATCCGCGCTGCTGACGTTCAGCTGACTAGATCTGCAGTTAAGTGATTTTGTGCGTTGCTCAAATTATTCACAAGGAAGGTAACAAAATATGAATTAATTAAATGATGAAGTGTAGGTGTAGATGTGTGAGAAACACAGCAAGAGTCACAAAGTGAGAAGTAATATTGTCTTTATTTTTGTTATAAATGAATGATTTATGAAAAATAATCTGTGAGTGCGAGGTTATGGGGGTCTGGAGTTGATTCCAGTTACAGAGGCAAAGAGGATTAAAGCAGGTTGAATATCACTGGTAACTCAGACATAGACTCATGAATAGGAAAGAAACTTCTGTCAAAGTTATGTTTACCAAGGCGTGACTCCTTTCAGGCGTGTACAGTCTGTCAGTGTTCACCAAAGAGGCGTGACTCCCTTCTGGGGTGTGTTGTCCTTTGGTGTTCACCAACAAGATGTCAGTTTAAATTCTGCTGCTGTTTAATTAAGACAAGTTTACTGTATTTACTCCCAAAACAGCCACTTTTTTCAAATAATTCATCTGCCAAATGAGTTTGTACTGGATAGGATTTTCCTGAGGATAGGACAGAGGTACAGGATCATGGGGTTTAACCCTTAATGCGAACGACCTAAAGCTGTGTAAGAGAACAGACACCAAAGACAAACTCTTCTCCAGTTCTCTTCTCCTCAGGAAGCAGCAAACATTTGGGGACTGACTGTGTAGCCTTTCTGCAGTATTTTACTAACACATTTTCTGCCTTGGACCCCCTGAACCTATCCAAGGTAAGTGATGAGATGATGGATGGATGGATGGATGGATGGATGGATGGATGGATGGTAGGTATTGAAACAATATGTAAACCATCATGTAAAAAATGTGCTTTCAGCACCACCCAATGGACATTTAAATTCTAAACAACCATCCATCTTCTAACCGGTTATCATGTATGGAGGGTGTGGAGCTTCATTTATAAATGGTGTGTGGGCACAGATTTCTGCAACATTGTGTGTAAGGCATGTGTATGTGAGTTTGGTAAATCTCTATTTTCTTGTGCATGCGAATGTTCTAAATTGCATGTGAATGTCAGAATTTTTGAAGTCTTTCTACACAATATTGATAGAAGAGGCCCCTGTTGAGGGTCATGAGGGGTCTGGATCTTCTCCCAGGCGACACAGGGCACAAGGCTGGTGTGAACCCTGGATGAGGTGCCAGACCATCTTGGGATCATTCACACATGTACTTACATACTAGGGGTAATTTAGAGACGTCACTTACCCTAACTGTATGTCTTTGGACTGTCGGAGGAACCCCACAAGATGCAGGGAGAAAATAAAAACTGCACGCATGTGCGCACACACACAGAGCAGCGACAAGATTCAAACCTCCAGCTCTGGAGGTGTGAGGTAAGAGTGCCACCCACAGAACCACTGTGTCCCCTGCTTCAAAGCATTTGAGTGATATTTGTTCTGGGTGCTGGCATCCCGCAGGGTGTAACTAACACATAAGATGGGCTGCAATATATGATGAAATTAAGCTTTATTACAACGCAAACTGAATTTGAAATTAAAAATGAACTGTTATTATGAAGAAGCAGAATATCTAAATTTGGGGTTTTGAGTTTTACTGTATTGACATTTTTCAATGAAATGATAAAAAATAAGCATGATCTTAGATATAAGGTTTAAATTCAGATTATCTTTAGATATACTGCTTAAATTTATATTATCTTTAGATATAAAGCTCAGAATCACATCTTTAGATATGCTGTGTAAATTCACATCTTTAAATATAAATTTTGAGTTAACATTATCTTTAAATATGAAGCTAAAATTCACATTGACTTTAAATATAAATCTTGCAAGTAAACATTATCTTTAAATATAAAGCTGAAATTCACATTAATCTTTAGATTTAGTTTTTCCTGTTTTTTTCTACTGTACTATCCAGCCATTGATGAACATGTTGATCTCATAATTTGATTTACTTGTAGAAACTGCCATTCTCAGATAAGTTGAAATATTGTAGTTGATGTTGCCATGAATGTATTTCTAATTAAACCACATTTTGTTAATGGAATTATTGGTGGGTTAAACATGAGGGGAGCAGGGAGGTCAGCACAGCCCAAAGTTCGCTGTTTTACTGTAGGGCAGCAGGGAAGCCAGCAAAGCCCGAAGTTCGCTGTTTTGCTATAGGGCAGCAGGGAGGCCAGCACAGCCAGAAGTTCGCTGTTTTATTGTAGGTTCCATCATTAGGACGTTCAGGAGTGTCAACAGGTTGGTAAAGAGGGTTGGTTGATTTGATTGTATGCTGGACCATATTTATCTCCATTAATTAAATCGATTGCAAATTTGTGGATAGAATGCTTTTGTTTATTTACAGAGGTAAGAGAAGGTGACTGTTGACCAAGAAGCAAATTAAGTGTTGAGAAAGCACAGGGTAAACTTGAAACTAAGACAAAACTTATTGTGTGGACAGGCTATGTGTGAGTACAAGTGAGAACTTTCCGATGTCTGAAGTCATGCTGAGATGCAAGATGTGAGGTACCACAGCTGAATCACCATAATAACTGAGAATATAAGGCTTGGTGGAAATGTTAACCAAGTCATGCAGCTCAGTGATTTAAGAATTTATACCTATTTCTGGAAGGTTGTGGGTTCAAACCCTCTGCCATGTAGTAATTGTGTCTCTCAGGCCCTTGAGCAAAGCCCTTAACCCCAATGCCTTCTGAGGTGATGGCTGACATTGCTATCTGACCCCATGCTTTTCCTTACTTCTTTGTGGCTTTAGAAAAGAAGCACCTCCTAAATAAAGGTTGATAAATATAACTGACTTCATATGTTAATGAAATAGGATTCATAAGAAGCAGCAGTTGTGTAAGTTCATCACCATCTACTGTATGGCCAGCAGAGGGCGGATATATGCAGCTATGATTCTATTAGTGCTTTTCATCGCTGAAGGCAATTTATGCTGTCGAATGGGAAAATGTGAACTTCTATCATGCTGCTCCTAGATTTTCCCTCCTTTCTTCAGGCCATTAACACAATATTGCCCAATGTAGCCGTGATAGGTGTAAGATTGGAACCCTTATAATAAGTGAATCTGCTTCTGGAAATGGTAGTCTTTCGTATTGTTCCTGTGTGTATGTGTGTTGGGGGGGGTCTTTTTAACCCTAACCCTTAACCCTTAAAGCTCAACATAGGCTCCAGTTTTTACAGAGACCCTAATGGACCAGGGTCCCTCCTCAGCTCCTAGTAAACTTTTATCAGAGCACCATTGAGACCATCCTTTTCCACTGTGTCAT
Source organism: Gymnarchus niloticus (assembly GCA_009936485.2). Classification (NCBI taxonomy): domain Eukaryota; kingdom Metazoa; phylum Chordata; class Actinopteri; order Osteoglossiformes; family Gymnarchidae; genus Gymnarchus; species Gymnarchus niloticus. The sequence continues at coordinate 9,906,068 of JAACJT020000064.1, read as the reverse complement.
GGTGTGGAGTGCCAGCGGCACTGGAGAAAACAGGAAGGACCTGGCTGTGTGGTAAAGATGACATAGAGGATCATAGGAACTGAGACTCTGCATTTGGACATGGTGTATGCTAGCTGCCTATGAAGGAAGGCATCAACATAAGCAAGGACCCGACCCACCCAGGTCACAGTCTGTTTGTGCCCTTGCCATCAGGGAAGAGATGCAGAGCCGTCACGAGCCACAGTAACAGGCTGAAGAACGGCTTCTTCCCTAGAGCTGAAGTTTCCCTTTAGCTGTTGAGGACTGGAAGGTCCATTCTAGTCATCCTCTCTCATCCGTCCCCTGTTACTGCTAAAGCACTTCAGCACTCTAAGCTGTTTATATTACTAATTTAAGGAGAGGACACCAAACTGTTTAACTATGGTAGTTTTATTTTAATTCAATGCCTTCTGATCACACTGTTCTTATTGGTTTATCTGCATTTGAGTGCTTCATATTGTTCTATGTAGCTGGAGATGTTTTTTCTTTTATCTTGTTTTAATGTATTTTTATCATTAGTACTTATTGCTGTTCTTTGTGAGTTGCCACACAACATTTTGTTGTAGCAATACAATGACAATACTTACCTATCTGTTTAATTGGCATTGTTAATGTCATGAGCATGGGTAAATTTAGCACTTTCTATGACAGAAACTATTTTTTTATTATTATTAATTGAAACCCCACATGGGTTGTGGAAATTGATCAAACTGGATTTAGTGATTCTGCTTTTTTTTTTTTCATTTTGAGTTTTTTTTGCTATTTTTACGGTTGCGTAACCATTTTAATAGTCTTTTGCATCATTGGTTCGTATCTTTTTTACCATCAAACGCAGCTGATCTCTTCAAATGAATGCATTTAACAACAACAGTACATAGCGATGTGAAAAATGCATGCATGCCGTGAGAAATGAAAGAGTAAGTCAGAGACCTCATAGCGAAAAACTCATTGCTGTTGCGACTTCGGACACATAGTAAAGAATAAAAATCTGTCCAATTTGTATTTCACCTAAAAGTATCTTTCAGACTGGGGTTTCCTTAAACGATCGTTGCTTCTTCACGAGTGCGATTACCATCAAGATATGTGCTTTGCTTTTGTTTCTTATTTCAATTAACTCAATGACGAAATACAATACTGAGGGACAATGAACGACTCTTAATGAACTATCTGCCCGCTGCTTTCTAGGAAGAGGCAATGAATTCATAGGAACTAGAGGCAGACGCACGCTTGAGGTGAGCGTTCGTTCGAGGTGGTCCTGTGAGCGCTCTGATGTAAAGGGCGGGGCGAGGGTGGGACGACCCGTGTTTCATTCAGTCGACGCGTCGCCCGTTCACACGCTTAAAAGATGATTCTTTGTTAGGAATCAGATGCAACACGACAGGCATGGATTTAACGGGTAAATCTGATTCCGGTTTTATGTTGTTTGAGCTTCTCTAATTTATTTGTACTCTAGATACTCAAATCTCCTATGCTTGTGATAAGGTTAGGTAGAAATGTGATAAACAGCTACTATAATAGTGGTGGCTTTTATTAAATATATACTATATGGCTGTCTTGATTAAAAACACTGCACTGTGATTCATCATTCTATTACATACAACCCGCGACCCGGACCAGGATTTAAGCCGTTATAAGACGGATGGATGTTACATAAAAAGTAGTTATTAAATTGAGTATCTTAACAGTTATCGAAATCATTTCTACAATAGTTGTACAGGAAATATTTCTTACAGAAAACGAGATATTGGGATATTATTACGTAAGGTGAAACTGCCAGTTAAAGACATTTTGGGCATTCTTTATTATACGTAACTATTATTAAACCAATGTTTGTGTCACTCTTGATGCACCGGATACTGCAGTTAAATCACTTTGCTGCGAGTGAAAATTTCTAAAGTTGTTTTAATTAACAGGTTTCATATGAACCACCCGAATCGCTTGAAGACATTGATTCGAATACGGAAGGACTTAGCTACAAAAGGTTTGTTTCAGCTGGACTCACTAAAGCTGTTAGAAATGGCCAGTGTATGTCGGATACTAGCCCTGGTCAGGTTGGCTTTGATCATTCTTTTTGGATGTGATGCTGGTGTTTCCATGGGACAAAATGACACGGAGCCAGTCATCCTGGAAGGAAAGTGCTTGGTGGTTTGTGACTCTAGTCCGTCTGCAGAAGGAGGGGTCACAGATTCACTGGGAATTACAGTCCGCTCAGGCAGCGCAAAGGTGGCTTTCTCGGCTGTTAGAGGGACGAATCACGAACCATCTGAAATGAGCAATAAATCCATGACCATTTACTTCGACCAGGTCAGGTGCTCCACTACTTCAATTCGCGTTGGTCATTTATCCGAGTAAACAAAGTTGAATTTTACAGTCGCGTCTGTTTCGACTTTTCAGGGCATGATAACATCGTTTGTTTAAAACACTTCAGCAATTCTCACGCTGACAGAAAACACTCAAAGTATTCACTTAAAGTAACTGCAGCTTTTTGCGACCCCCTTAACGACTATAACAGACTTCAAAGAAAGGCGACACGGGGCTTGTTTGAATTTGTTGTTGGGCTACTTACTTACATGCACATTCTGAATATACCCTTTGACACTTGAACCATTTTTAACATTTAATGTTTTAGAAGGATACAATAAGCCTATAAAAATAGAAATAAAATTAACGTATAGCTTTCATACAATACACATTTAAGTCTAGATAGCTGTTTTCCTCATTGCCGAATGCGGTTCTGAATATATGTTAAAACTGAAAGAGAATTTGGTGTTTTGCAGATTTTGGTCAACGTTGGCAACAACTTTGATCTGAAATCGAGCGTATTTCAAGCACCGAGAAGAGGGATTTACAGTTTCAGTTTTCATGTGGTGAAGGTCTACAACAGGCAAACTATACAGGTAAACTTTCGGTGAAGGCTGTCTGAAATCTGAGTTTCAGGCTGTTTCATTGGTACTACAGTTACTGCAAGGTTGTTAAATAATTAGGCAGAATATCGACCTTTAATTTCTAGACATCACAATATTTTGTTCCGTTACTCAGGTAAACCTTATGCAGAATGAATACCCAGTGATATCTGCCTTTGCTGGAGACCAAGACGTTACTCGCGAAGCAGCCAGTAACGGAGTACTTCTTCATCTGGAGAGGGACGACAGGCTGTACCTCAAGCTGGAGAGGGGAAACCTGATGGGTGGATGGAAGTACTCCACCTTCTCTGGCTTCTTGGTTTTCCCTCTATAATCAAATAAGACTTGACTTCAAAGTAATCCAGTATGGTCGAGAAACATAAATGCATACGCCATTAATTTTGAAAAAAGGAGAAAAGCCTTCGTTTTCATGGCAATCACACTGAGTTGCCAGGAAGTGTTTCTCAAATCACACACATTTCTTTGAAAAACCAACGGCTTTGCATTTAGTCAATGTTACATTAATTTTGCCCTGCTGGATATTTTTCTGGGGTTGCTCTTTGTCAAATCATGAAACGGTTTACTAGTACAAATGAAGTAATAACTCGTTTTAAATCGGATCTTGTGGCACTGTTCTGAAATCTCCGGCAAAGCAAAATTAAATCGCGTTATAGGCAATTTCAGTGCGTTCCCGAATGTAGCGTTTATGTAGCCCATATGCCTGCTTGATTGAAAATGATTGTATAGAAAAGAGCCTTTTTTCACGTTAAATCCTGGGAAATAATTTTACAAAAGCTGTATCGTTACTAATGTATATGTACAGTGACGTTGCTAATAAACGTTTATTGTTAATATTGTTATTTCGAGTTAGTTAAAAAAAAACAGGCAAGTAAAACCCATTTTATTTATTGATCGTTTGCGAACATCATTATACACTATATGGCGTTAAAATGAACGTGGTCTTTGCAAGCTCATACATTTGTACTAGATGCATTTTAGATGGCTCTATTCCAGCATCTAAAACTGTACATAAGCAAAATGTAAATTTTAGATCTCTAAAATACGCTTGTAAGTATCTTGAATCGCTATTCAGACTAGTCAAAATTCACTTATGGATATGAGCCCCTATATTTCTTGCTAGTAAAAAAATTGCAATGCAGATATCTTCAATATGAATTTCAGATCCCTAAAATGCAATTGGAGAGATCTTGAATTAACATTCTACTAGTAAAAACTGAGTCGTAGAGATCAAATATATTAAAAGCTGAAAGCTTGCCATATTGCTGGAGCTCATTCCTGACTTCACAGGACACAAGGGTGGGTACACATTGGACGGAGTAAAAGTCCATCACAGGGCATATTCATTAGCACACAGCAATTCACAATGGACAAGTTACAGACGCAATATGAGGGTAATCACCTGTCTTTTGACTGTTGGAAGAAACTGAGACACGGAAAGAACACACAAACTCCAAACACAGAGGGGAGCTGGGATAGGAACACCCATCCCTGGAGGTATCATAGGCTAAAATTACCCTACCACAGGGTCCCACCACATAGCCATTATGCAGTAATAAGGTTGGTCAGTGGTTAGCACTGTTACTTTGCACCTCCAGTGTTGAGGGTTTGAATCCCGCCTCTGTTCTATGCGCGTGGAGGTTGCAAACCTGCTTTGCAGGTTTCTTCCCTTCGTCTTAAGACATGCTATGTAGACTATAATTTGCGTGTCTAAGTTTCACCTGGCGTGTGTTTGCCTGAGACAGACTTTAGGCCTCCTTGTGATCCTGCATACGGTATGTGGTTCTGGAAAATGGATGGAGTCAATAGTGCAGCTTTCCGAATTATAACAACAGAAAATGTTTCTTCATAAAATGCATGCACTTGTAATATGGCTGTTGAGTTTCTAAATCATAAATGTTCAAAATAGGATTCTCTGCCAATTTTCCATAGCGACACAGACTTCTTAGTGAGGGATATCATGCCAGCATTCAGCACATGCTGGCTATGTTTTAGTATTTTAGTCTGTACCACAAGGGAGTGAGTCTGCTGCTTGAAATGACAGCCATGCAGAAAAACAGCAAGGGGCGGCAGAAACACTCACAAGTGCAAAAACACAGGTTTAACATTGGTAGACAGTGTTGAGCGTTCAATAAAATGACAACATTTCATCACTACTTTTTTTGCTTTTGCCATATTAAACAGTGCCCATCACACGTTGGCAAGGCTGCTAATCACTTATAGAGGGAAATAATTTCCTTACAAAATTTAAATGACAGTTTCTATCCACACTGTCCTCACCGAGAGAAACATTTGTGATCCCGGGAAGACAGCTGATATATTGTCGACAGAGGAAAAATAATTTTACGAAGCGTTCACTCCCATTACAGAGGCCTCGAAACTAAGCTCGATTGATTGTGTGGGTGAAAACCACAAAACTGAATTCTGAACTTGGAGAGTGCGTGGTCTGCAATATAGAAGTCAAAATGGTGGTAGAGGCGAATGCAACATGACTGGAGGAGGAGGCATCACAGAGATTTTATAAAAAAAAGAAGGTCTCACTGCCAAAAATAAACTGAAATGTTTTTGTTATTATTATTATTTAATATACATTACCTATACATAAAGTTAAAATATAGACAAAATTGTTCTGTGGACTTGAAGCAACGTAGCAAGATCATCAAAAGAACTAAATGGAGGATGACATGCATTTAAATTTAAAAACTGCATATTATTTCAGATATTATAAGAACTAAGAAAAAGAAAACTACTCACAACAAACAAATGTCTGGGGGTGTAATATAGTACTGACATCCATTTAGGCCCATGAGCTTTCACTTTCTGCCCTGTGTTTCTGAGGATAAATTCCATGCTGACACCTTGACCCTGCACTGGATAAGCTGTTATGGAAGAACTGCAGATAAGATATAGCTGAAATGATGTGTAAGGCAAGCAGGACAAAACTGAGCAACTTTTAAAGGGCTTCTTATACAGCTCGCTGGCTGAGTGGCATCATTTAATTTTCTTTAGTTAAGTCACTAGTAAATAAGTAAAAAAAGAGTGGAAATGAGCTAAATTTTAAACACTATGATGCTACATATTAAAACCTGTGAGCTACTGTATCAGTCAGCCAAGAGGGAAACTTCAGACAGAAAGATTTATGTTCAACATCTGAAATTCAGTGCAACTACAATGTTTAAATTAGCTTAAAATGAAATGGATGTTTACAAGATCAAACAGAGACTTAGGGAATACTGGAGCTCAAAATTAGATTAAAATATGCAGAGACAGAATGTGATGAACTCAACATGTCCAAGGAGAAGTCTACATTTCATCCATCTTTGTTTTATAACAACTTAGCCAGGTGCCAGTGAGCCAAGGAAGACGAAAAGACAGAGGCAGGGAACAGCCCTCATGAGATTACCTGTGCCCCCGCTCTACTCTTAGTTTAAGTTACACAAACTTCAACTGGTTCCACTTATTACTAGAAAATCTAGTGGGTAGACTAAGGTGAAGGAAATCAAAATGGGATGGTCAGTGTAAAACCCAATCCCAAAAGTCCACAAATGAACTCCAAAGTAGCAAACATAGGAAGCAGTAAAACAACACACAGGGGTCAAAACATTAAGCCAGGGAACCGCACTATAAATAAACCAAGGGAACTGCAAGACCAAGGGAAAATTTACTTCCTAACACAGGCTCCCAGGTTAAAGACATGATCGAGTTAACCACAGTCCTGAAAGCCAATATATAAAATGAGGTTAACTGAGAGCAAACCAGTATCAAGGTGTACGTCATTGACAGGGGACTCAGTTTTCTTTGAGAGACTGGCTTCTGCTTCCATCTGGTGGTGAAGCTGCATCATGGCAGCAAAGATTTGAATATCCAAAGAAATCTCTAAGTAAAACTGCGTAAATTCATTGTATCCACTTATTCTGATTCACAGTAACACTATACATTGTCCAATGAAAATATTATTATTGCAACAACTGGCTCTTCCAAGCAGCCAGATGGCACACTGATAAAGGTAAAAATGACAAAAGGGGATATTAAAGAACAGGCGCATGCTGACCAGAAGCAGTTGTGCTGAATGCTCCATGCTGGTGAACCAGATCCACCCCTACATGACGACTGTCTACCCTGATGGCACAGGTTGGTTCTAGCAGGATAACTCCCCCTGTCATGTTGCTAGGAGTGTGCCCAAATGGTTTGAGGAGCATAACAGTGACTTCAGCTTACAGAAGTCAAAAAAAGCCCGTTAGTAGGTGGTATGACTTCCTTGTGCCACCAGTTTGGCAGTTATGTGGAAGGGCATTGATTCAATGAGGGCTCTGAATGTTTGCATGGGGATACTGTACCATGGTGAGACCAGGGCTTCTTGTAGAGCATCAAGAGGCCTCAGTGGGGGTTACAAGTACAAAACAAGGTAATTCCACAGATCAGATCTTTAATAGCATTGACATCTGGTGAAGACGATGAACAGGATAGTCAGCTGAAATCATTGTCATACTCCACATCCACCAGTCCTTTTAGATCCCCTTTCTCATCTGTACCTTTATAGGTGTGTCATCTGGCTGCTGGAAAAAGCCAAGTGTCCCACTAGAGGGTGGGCGTAATGTTTGTTTGGACCGTATATAATGCATGTATTCTTATATAAGGTTACTCTTGGGATAAAATCAACCTACACCATCTGGGCAGGACAGTAGTTTGGGTTCAGACTCTCAGAGTAGCCAGCAAAAAGGTAATAACTCTTCATAGAGGAATCACCCAGTTGACTTTCCCCCATTAATATTCAAAACGTTCCACACTGAACATTTTGTATTCTTGTCCTTTAATTTTTCACACGCGTGAAATTTCAAGTTTGTGCTGTGGCAGCCTGTGTGGAATCCTCTCTCCATCTCTGTGGCCACCGTAACCGAAATGACAGACAGAGCAGGTGGGCGCCCTTCCTTTAGGCCTTCATTTCTACCTCCAATACAGCTTCATGTTCATTGTACCGCTGCCTTTAGTGCCATGCCATGAACCATGGAACAAAACACTGTAGGTCTGACTGTGAAAAGTGAGCATGGTCACTTACCTAGCAGGTACTCTGACATTCTGGTGCTCCTGGAAGTGACTGAGGTCTGAGCCTCCATAGTCCTTTCCCTTAGCTGGGTCACGATCCATTTGCCAGGTCAGCTAGGCACTCCTTAAAACAGGTCACCTGCTCACGTAATTCAGCCAGTAGAGGAAGGCAGCTCAGCCTCAGTGACAGGCATTTCTAGGGTAATCTTTTGTGGTCGCAAAACTTGATGAATTGGTGACCAGGAGCTGTCCTTAATCCAGCTATTGGATAAATTAGGCTGGGTTTCCTCTTATGTGCTGAAGCTGTAAACACGGACACAAAAACCTCTTCTAAGGTCACCAGTGACACACTGCACTGATGGGCAAATGTCCTCTAAGCTCAGAGCCAGAATGGGACAAAAAGGGACATTTTGCCCAAAGAGGATTAAAAAGCAGTCATTTGAAGTCAGTCCATATACATCTGCCAACAGCAGACTGCAGTCTCATATTCATTTACTTCATGCCTGCCCTTTCAAATTGATGGCACCGTCTTGTGACAGTTGACTTCTGTTAGACTCTTCAGGTCTGTCATCCAGCTTTTTCTTCTGCCTGTGACTTTGAGTTTGCTGTCAGTGAGGAATACAAAGGTTAAGTGACATTTGGAGGCCAATAACGGTATAGCCACAGTGAGAAGATACCTCAAGGTACCATTACTTGGACCTGATTATGCATCTTAGGTATCCAGGAATTTCAATCCTGTGCTCATACAGCAGAATTCATCCAGGATCATGTTAATTATATCCTTTGCCTATAAAATGATTAAACAAAAATAAACGTGAATGATGGATTTTTCAGGATGCCACAAGTCCATTTTACGTACTCATTGCTTAACATATGACTATTTAAATAAATTCAGGGAAAGCAATTCCTCTTGTCGCGTTCTGAATCAGTTGCATTTAGATATATTTTGCTTCTTGCCTACTGAATGCATGAGGTGTCATTGGTCTATCTGACCAACTGCTCAGCCTTGGTCTTCTAATTGATTCCATCTGCCAGGCTGTCAAGGTTCTTCATGTGTTTCTCAGCCTTGTGGGGTGTAAAGTCCCAGAAGGAGAAACACTGAGGTCACCAAAGTCACCCCAGATAATGTGAGGAAGAGGAGAAAGGTGAACAGGTAAAAGCATGCAGCTTTCTCCATTCGGTGCCTTGAAAGTAAGATGAGGAAGTACATTTACTTACAGATGAGTGGACATTCACTGAACAACCTCGTAATGCATTTGAGACATTCTGACTTTCCATTAATTATGAACAATCATACATTGGATACAGACATCTTCAGTAAATAGAGCTGGATTCCCAGAGATGATTAAAATTTTGATTATTAGTTCTTAAGTCAACTGACACACTTACCTAAGGTCACACGCAACTCCAGGCAGTAAGTTTTATTGACATCAGTATGACTGTGCTCAGGTTTATGTACTTTAAATCAAAGGGAACTTGAACAAGTACACCGAATAAAACTGAACAATGGAGGACAAATTGTAAGAATGTGCATGTACACTGCAATGGACTGTCATCCCATCCATGGTGTACCCTAGTCATGTGCCCCGCAATGGACTGGCATCCTATCCATGGTGTACCCCTGCCTAGTGCCCTGAGATAGACTGTCATTCCATCTGAGGTGTACCCTAGCCACATGCCTAAGGTACACTCAGTTGGGGGAACTGCCTCAAACCATCACTCTGAGCAGGATGAGCATTTAGAAGATGGATGCCTGTGTTGATAAATGTTTAAGGCACACCTTTTCTGCCAGCTTCTTAAAATTTAAACAAAATCCCCACAGGTCAAAAAAGGAGGACAAGGATGAATCATCCTAAATAAAAACCCATTAGTGAGTTTGCGCCATAAAATGCATTTACTGTCCTCTTGTTGATAACTCACAGTGAATTTTACAATGAAAACTGATGGCTATTAGATAAAATATTAAAAAGAAAATATTAGCAGGTATTTCAGGGAATATATGTCTGTATCTAATGAGGACAAAGTCATTCAAAAAGTATCAGAAAAATATTTCAAGAGCATGCTTGTGCTTGTATTATTTTATTATTTAAAGGAGATTTCATTTAAAGGTGCATGTCGCATATTTGAATCTGACAGGAAGGAGCCTCATATTGGATGCCAGCATGTCCGAGGTGACTCAGAGAGTGGCATTTCCAGGGCTAGCAGCAGCTGAGCTTGCTCTCCCTGAGCCCATCATGGTGCCCAGCAGTGGCCGTTTGAAGCGAGTCCCAGGCCCAACTCTGCTGGCATCCGGCACCTAAGCCTCCATAGCAGCCGCTCTTTAAGGAGCCTGTTCAGCAGCCCCCTCCGTGGCCTCATTCTGTGACCACAGATGGCAGCCGACGCACCTGGAAACCCTTGCGAGGGTGGAGCATCTCCGCAGTCAACCTGCAGGTGTGGGCAGCACCACAGCAGTTAAATATAAACATTTAGTGCACATGACAGCACTTTCGTTTTAGACTATGCTGTGTTTTATTTATGATTTGCCAGCCACTTCAAGTAAACTAGCTGGTGTTCAAAATGTTCAGGATGACATCCTGGCCATTCTGTGGACATTCTGGCCATTCTAATGCTCGGCCAAACAGTGAGTGAACCTCCTGATCCTGTATGCATGCTGTCTGTGTTCAGAGGCTGTATGGAGAAGCAGGATGTTTTGCATTAGCAGGCAAGAGAACCTTTTAGACAGGTCAGTGAGTGTAAGCCCTCTGTCCATTAAGCACAGGAAATGATTAATGTGATGTGGAGAAATATAAACATGAATTTTTTATTATTACATCAGTAAATGGCGAGGAAAAGACCAGTTTGTCTGTAGGAGTTAATTTTTTTACTGCTCCAGATGAAATTTCTGTCATAATGACTATGCAAGGAATTTGCATGCATTTCCCTATGAAAACACTGCTTGCCACTGGCAAGTTTTCCCCTGCAAAATCAACCTGTATGATTGTTTGCCAGTATGGTTGTCATCTAATCTGCCGTGGGGTTTATTGCCAAGACCAGAGAGGGATTAACCTTCAAAGCTCTGTCAGGAGACATTGATGAAAGCAGTATTAACGGCACCCAGGCTAGATTGGAGAGCCCTGTTTTGGAAATCCTGGAGGAGGACATTCGATGAAGAGCAAGCGGCTTTAGAGAGCAGACGGCCATTGTTATTACTGCTTAGCCTTTATCCATGACAGGAGGTCCCCCCTAAGGAACGATAGCTCTCTCATCTTGACATTTCATGGATTACTCCACCCAATATCCCATCGCTGTGTCCCAAAGAAGCACAGAACCTAAACAGGTTATTAAAGAGTGATTTGCTGGATGAAAAGCGTTATACATCTCAGTAGAGATTCAGCTATTTCAGCTCTTCTGTGTCACCTCAAAATTCCCTCAGTGCTTTATGTGATGAGAGAGAGGATAGCTACAACATAGCCCTAAGACACCGAGTCAAACTATTATACTCTTCCTCTTTTACTTTGCAAGCTTTCCAAGTTTTTCAGGCATTGTGGTCTAATGGTTTTCTACTCTATGCCCTAAGTGATGTGTGTCTCTCACTGAATGTCATTCAGGGCACAAACTTCCAAGTAGTGTAAAAGGACTCCTGTGTTTGAATTTTACCAGTTAAGTTGCAGTGGTACTTAGCATGAAGCATCCCGAGCCTTCTGGGTTTCCTACATCTCAAGTCTTCCAGACTCCCTGGTCAGTGTGAGTACTAAAGGTGACTGGCTGATCCTTAGGGAGGGCTGAGGCCCTGGAGAAGAAAGACAGAAATGTGTGGAGGAGTCCCCACATACAAAATGACATGGACCAGAACTACACAACCTTCCCACTGAAAGGAAACCTCAAATATTCTTTTTTCCAGGTAGTCTAACCAGAATCAGAATCACTTTATTGATTCAAAGAAAATTGTTTAAATGTATGGTGAAAGAGGTACTGGAACATATTTTTACAGGAAGAACAGATGTTCTTCCTGTAAAAATAACAACTGGAAGAAGAATATACCTGCTAAAGGATTGGACGAGGGAACAGCCGAAAGCAAATGATGATGATCCAAGCTGATTATCCATTAACAGATCCCGAAAACAAGTCTTTCAAGTCTTTTCGTTTCAAATCTGAAATACACCATCAACTCTGGAGGGAGTAAAAATATGGTTGGCTGCTGTAGGACTCTTAAGTGAGGAAGTCAGCAATTCCAAGTTTTTCCTAAAGTGGGATCATATTCATAAGGAATGTTTCACCACTAAATTACTACTCTGAAAACGAGAAGCGAAAGGACGTGCATCACCTAAATGGCAGGCAAACAAACTGGGCCACTAAAATGGATCTCCATTGTGGTCCAGGCTGGACACAAAGGTTCCAGATGAAAATGCATCCAGTACAACAAACAATGAATATTAGCTGTCCAGGCAGTGCCATTCCCCCTTCCCACTTGGGTCTTTGAAGAAACAATTCCTGCAAATGAGGCTGCCCACCATTCCAAATAAAAAACGTAATTAATGAGTTACCAGCCTTAAGAAAGGATTTGGGGATGATAATAATAGGGACAGACTGAAAAATATGCTGGAACATAGGGAGCAATGCCATTTTAACAGAATGTATCTTTCCTACAAATTATTTCAATGAAGGAGATCATTTAGGCAAAATTTGTTTTGGCAGATCATGCAGCGCTCAGAAATTTCTTAAATGATGCATATCCCAAGATATTTCAAATGGTCTTGTATAACCTTCACGGAAATATTTGCATAATTAACTACTATAACTTCCTTATTAATCGGTGAAAGTTCACTTTTATTGAAAGTGAGCTTGTATCCTGAAAACTGACCAAAAAGCGCCAATAAAGTAAGATGTTCTGACAGAGAAGTAGCCAATTTTGAAACACAGAGAATCACAAGTGGATTTTAACTACTGACTAAATGAAGAAAAAGTGATGAGACAACATTTAACATCAATATAAAGTTGTTTGCTATGTATTCCCTTTTCAGAAAAATAGTTACATTTAACAGGTATATTGATACATTAAAAATGTTTGGAGTCTGGAAATTTTCAAAACCTGCAGTCTAGCAACATAACAGTGAGACTCCACTGATTAGACTCCCAGAAGAGTCAGAGGAGTCAAAAAGTCTCCAGATGAGGCTTTGATTTTTATGGGAAAACAGCACAAAATGATCTGGCAAGATGCAGAATGTCAGGAGACGCCCCACCGTGTGCTGGTCTATTTTAGTTGTAAATAATTCATGAATACTTTAAATTGAAATATTCTCTTTGATCTACTCATTATATTTTTTAAGTGTTATTTATTTGCCCAGACATTAAAAAATGTTAAGGTCCAACAGGACCCAACAGGTCCAACAGGACACTGATGCATATTTTTAAAACATGATGTTATTCCAGTTTAAGGGGCTCAAGGCAGCTGCTGGTCAAACAGACTGCACTGTGTATCCAAATACTGCCCCCCAGAGGGAGCTCAAATCAGCAGTGAAAGTTTTGCCTTCAACATGTCCCGTGATATTTTTACTCTATGGGCAAATACAGCAGTCTAGCCAGGCAGTCTGTGAGGGGGCAGGAGCCTTCTGATTAATTATTTTTCATCATTAATTAAACTGTGTCACAAGTCATTGGCCCCAGTGCTGTGTGACCTGAATACACCCTCTAAGACAATGTGAAAGTCAAAGATGGAAACTCAGTGTCTGAGTTAGAGAAACCATTACAAGGTGAAGATTACAGTTGTGTCCGTGGGGTCCTCTACAGGAATATAATACAGAAGCTATGTGTTCAGTGGGAAGTCCATGAAATGACATACTGTTCAGCAAAGAAGTCTGTTGAAAAAAAAAAAGATATTTTCAGCATCAGTTCATGTGAATGTCACAGAGCACAGGTGGCTTTTGTCTACTTGAATTAATTATTAGTTATAATTCAGAGAAAGATACCAAGACATTAGGTTTTCATGTTGTGTCATGATGTACAGTGTTGGGAATCTGACATCATAATTATGAAGTACACCTGTCCACTAGGTTGCACTAGATCTCGCTATGTGCACCATCTTCCTCAGCAGCTGCTGCATCCCCCCAACACCCCATTGGATGCTTGCACAATGTTTTTGTGACTCTTGATAAGATGAATTAATACTAATAATATTAGAATTAGACTACAAACACAGGAGCAAAAAAACTCACTTTATACTTTTGTGGAAAAAAATGCAATATTCTTTTTTGATGAAATTTGTAAAAGATCCTACCTGAAGACCTCTGTTGATTTTTTGATTTTCTCTGATGATCAAGCCTTGGTGAGGGGTTCAAAAATGATTAATCCTATGGTTTACCACTATAAGTGGGTGGTGACTGTAGGTCCTTTACATAACTGTCAATCAGATCAGAACCCCTCTCTGTCCATCAGCCACTGTGCCTACCTCTCTTTTTAAGGTCTTTGGGCTCTATTGGCTGTTTGCTCAATTATAAATAGCTCCCACATCTCAGGATGTGTTCCATCTTACTTTAATAAGCAATTCTCAAAAAAAACATATTTACCAACAAATTACCAACCCATCTCAGTTATCTTTTATTGTTATACCTTTATTTTGAAGAGGATAGTTCACAAAAAAAAAAATTAAAAGTTTTGAATTCTGTCAGGTGACGGACACAGACCACCAGAGTCGTGGTTATTGAACATCACAGCAGGACAAAACACCCCATACAGGAGAGAAGTAGCTAGGAAACGGTCTTTCCTTTGGCGGGTGGCAGTCTCCCTCATTGATGCTGCTGTCCAGTCTGCCCCAGTAGCTGAGATGTATTCAAGACCATCTGTTTCAAGATCAAGACTCATCCAACCTGAGACCAAGTCAAGAGCAAGACCAAGACCTGAAAATTCATCAGATTTTTATTTTTTGTAGAGTGCACCCATATTACAGCTATATTTATGTAATGCAATTCCTAATCCTGTCCATCCTCGTCAAACCCAATGGAAATCTTAACATCTTTAACTCTGCCACCTCCAGCTCTGTCTCCTGTCTTTTCATCAGTGCCACCATCTCCAGCCCATATAACATAACTGGTCTCACTACCATCTTGTAGACCTTCCCTTTCACTCTTACT
>JAACJT020000064.1:9863124-9890877 GCA_009936485.2 Gymnarchus niloticus | reverse complement strand
TGACCTTCATTCCTCTCCTCTCTAGAGCATACCTCCACCTCTCCAGGGTCTCCTCAATCTGCTCCCTACTCTCACTATAGATCACAATATCCTCTGCAAATATCATAGTCCATGGGGGCTCCTGCCTGATTTCATCTGTCAATCTATCCATCACCATTGCAAATAAGAAAGGGTCAGCCTTCATCTAAGTAGCAGTGATGTATTCAAGACTACCTGTTTCGAGACCAAGACAGAATGGGCTCAAGACCGAGATCAGGTCAAGCAGTGTCGAGACTGGTCTCAAGATGAAGACCGGATCTCGAGAATTACAACTTTACCCAGTAGCTGGGAGACACCCTTCCCATTGGCACGTGGCGGTCTCCCTCATCAATACCCTAGAAGCTTGTCCTGTAGTGGCCCTAAAGGTTGTTTTCTCTTCCCTCCTACTTTGCTCCTGCTCCTTTATACCCTGAGGTGGCTGATTGCCAACAGGCACCAGCTGTGGTTCCTCCCACATTCCCCCCTAGTGTGGAATGCATGCCCCAATTAAGGGGAGCCAGGGGCTCAGTCACTGAGGATCTTTCGATCAGGGAATGTGGCACCCTAGATCACCACAGGATCACATGAAATACTGGATTCCAAATTCCATAGTCCAGCTTCCACAAAAAGCAAAGTATTGAAGCTGCACTTCTATGTGTCCCAAATCATGCTGCTTGATTTAACTGCTGTTTTTGATACTGTTGGTCACAATACTCTTATTAGATCATTAGATAATGGGTAGGTAAAAGCGGCACTGCATTAAGTTGCTTCTCCTCCCATCTCTGTGATAGGAGTTTTTTAGTCTGTGCAAGATTATTTGTTGTCATCTGCTTCTCTTCTGTGGAGATTAGATCCATCAACAACGTAGACGGTTTCAAACAATATCTGAAAACCCATTTGTACAGACATGCCTTTGGTTCTGATCGATGCTCTTGTTGTAATTTGTCATTTGTTATTGTGTGCTTTTATTCTTCCATAGTTTCTATTTCATTTATTTTTATTCTTATTTTTGTGTTTTGTTTATTGTAAAGCACTTTGTGACACTCACTCTTAAAAGGTGCTATGCAAATAAAACTAAACTAACTAAGATACTGTAAATGCAGTCAATTTTGGTGGAAATACACCACAACCCAGCACTGGGTATAAACAATTATGGAATGCTTATGGATGGATAATATAACTATCATTTGATATCAGCTAATTAAAATATATTTATGATTGTGATGCAGTTATAATCCACTGCATAAGTAAATGTTTAGGATCCTAAAGTAAAAGCTGCTGAAAATAAAGATTTGCTGTTATATTTACAGTTGTTGTTTTGTTCTCATTATATCCATATGGAGCTCCAGCAGGACTACATATGGCAGCATAACTATGAGGGAGAGGCCAGTGGGGACACAGGCATGAGGAATCCTTGAATGCCAGCACTCCAACAACACACAGAACATGTGAAGCAGGAGTGACAGCACTGACAGAACAGTTCATCCAAAGCCAATGGCACTGATCCCCACCCAGCTCTACACCTCAGCCTATAGCCTATAGCTGGGGAGTGAGAAGCTAAATTAAAGAGGTGCATTTTAAGCCTAGACTTAAAGATGGAGAGTGAGCCAGAGTCCTGCACTGCTGCTGGAAGACCATTCCACAGCTGCAGAACTCTGCAAGAGAACATAACCTTTTCCACTTGGACATAATCTGCCCCCTGAAAGCAAAGGTTGGGGTGGGAAGGAACAAATAGAGCAGAAGTATTCTGGAGCCAAGTCATTCTAAGTCTTATATTGCAGTACTAAACAGGCACGGTGGGTCAGTAGTTAGCACCGTTGCTTCATACCTCCAGCATTGGGGGTTCATATCCCACCTTTGGATGTATGAGGAATTTCCTCCCACAATCCAAGGACATGTGTTGTAGGCTGATTGGCATGACCAAATAGGTTGGGGTGGATCCAGGGTGTCGCCTGATCAAAGGCTACCTGGGATAGGCTCAGCCCCCTGACCCTTAATAGTCTTAAGTGGTTCAGAGGCTGTATGTTAATGTGAAACCTGACAGAAAGCCAATGTAATGATTGATTAGAATGCTGGCTGCTGTAGTCGGCATCAACTGAAGTTGGTACTAAAACAATGTATTACATTTGGAGAAAAGAACACTAAAACAGTCTGGTCTGCAACTTAAAAGGACATGAGCTTATTTTTCAGTATCATGGAAGGACAGCAGAATGTAAATGCCTTGTGCATTTTTTACATTTCTAAACAGAAGTCCATTCATTTGCAATAACCACTAATCTAAATGGGGTCACTGTGATCACTTGACTGACTAGAGTAAAATAAGAAGGGCTGGGTATAGGTGGGAATGGCCACCTGCCAATCACAGGGCCCTGCCATGCACATACAGACACTCTCAGAACCACACACACAAAGTCTTTTTGAAGTATGAAAGAAACGTGTCTTTGTATTGGTTGAATTTGGAGAACCTGAAAAAAACTCACACAAACAAAAGGAGAATTCACAAAGCAGTAAGACTGGACTTCTGAGTACTGATACAAGTATAATAGGCTTTTATATGTGCACATGGATGGGTTGTGTTACCAGAATAAGCTAGGTTTATATGGAAAAGTACACAGACCTTTTCTGTTACCGGTATAATGTTGATTTATATAAAAATGCGCATAGATCTGTTCTGTTACTGGTATAATATGGGTTTATATGGAAATGTACACAGACCTGTTCTGTTACCAGGATAATATGGGTTTATATGGAAATGTGTTACTGGTATAGTATGTGCTTATTTGGAAACGGGATAATGTTGGTTTACATAAAAATGTACACAGACCTATTCTGTTACCAGTATAATGTTGGTTTATATGGAAATGTACACAGACTTGTTGATAGGGCTTTTCGACTTGAATTTCTAAAAACTATTTGTCTTATTTCTCAGCCTATATGCTCAGACAGTTACACCTCAACACTTTTGGACTTTAGGCTACTGAAATATCAAAAATTACTTTATTAATTCTCTGAAAATATATTTTTATAAAGGAGCTGCTTGAGAACATGGTGCAAGAAATATTTAAAATATTCTGAAGGAATACAAGGCGTTATTGACATTCTCACAAATAAGTCATATGAATTAACTAAATATTTATATTAGTCTGGGATTATTTCATCATTGTGCCTGCACAATCCAACACCAAAGCAGAGGAAAATATGTCCTTTGCTGCCCCCTACAGGATAGGCACAGGGAACAAAAAAAAATTATGCCTTGTAAACCATGATGGTTGAGATTAGGGGCTGTTGAATGGCAGCCGTTTTGATCCACCACCAACTAATGACCGTACCGGATCCAATTCAGTTTTAAAAATCAGTGCTCCATGAAGCTGTTTTTGAAATAACCTAATCAGTGCCTTATTAACAAAACAGATGATTTTGGTCAAAGCTCAAACAAAAACAGCTTGTGCCTAAATGCCAATGGTGGGCGGTACCCAGGAAAGCACATTGAGGACAACTGGCTGGACCTAAACTCCTTAGACAGGGTCACACAACCCTTCATGAAAGTGGGGCAGACAGCAGGCCTGTGATAATGCAATCACAGCTACATGACTATGATACACATTTCTAGAGCCACTGAGGAACATTTCCCTGAATTTGGAAACCACTTTCACTTTGTGTTCCCAAAGGTTAAACTATGTAAACATGTACATTATTAGTTATACCGCAGTTTTTATTTCCTCTCCCTGAGCTGTCATAGTGCCATAACATCATACACGTTACTACACACGACAAATTATCGTGACATAAGATAGCAGGAGACTAGAAACTGAACTACCATTTGTGGTCGTTGTGTACGCAATAGTTAATGATAATGGAATGACAGTGGAGAGGTGAGGAAGGCGCCATGAACATGGCTGCAGGATTCCTGGATTGGCGTAATCTGTTACATGCAGGATGGGGCCGATCCACTCTCGCCTGAAACTCTAGCGACAGATTGCGCCTGTGGACATTTGCCCAAGGCCTGTCCCAAAAGGCAGTGTGAGGCACGTCTTCGAACATGACTCAGCCCACCCATCTGGACACTTCAAGCAGCTTTGTCTCATTTCAGTTCTCCAAGCCCTAACTGGACCTGTTTATACCCATGAAGCCTCCAAGACAGAACCCAAAATAAAGTTTTCAGAGAACACTTTTAGCTATGACCTCAGAACACCAGTTTAAAAATAACTCAAATACAGGAAAACTGGTATAGGGTAATTCAGCATTCGGCTAATTACCAAATCTGGAAGGAGGCTACATTGCAGGACTCTACAAGATGTGCAGTCTATCATGAACTGAAAATAATACTTGCAAACATTTGTGAAGAAGTTCTTTTTATTTACATTTTGTATCAGCAGATACAAAACTCCTTTTAAACTGTATTAAATGTGCAAGAAAATTCAGTAAAGGACTTTTTTGAAAAAGGGGAAAAATAGGAAACAGGACAATCCAAATAAAGTATTCCCCAAACGCATGGAAAATGTAAACTGCAGAAATATGAATTTTAAAGAATTCCTAAATGGCACAACCATTTTCAACCATCTTGCAAACTGACAGACACTTATTCTCCCACATACTACCGGCAAAATCTTCACATACAATTGATATTAACATTCATTTTTGTCATAAAAAGGCCATCATAGTCAAGCAGCACAAATTAAAAGTTTGAAAAAAACACTGTACCAAATTATTGATGAAAGTTCAAGGAAACATTTAGGGAATAAAACTGTAAACCTGTCATTTTCACTCAAAATCTAATGAATGAACACAAAACAGAAGAAGCACAGCTCACTGAATGAGAAAACAGCTTTGTGCTTCAAACTTCAAACAGCCAGCCCCCAAGAATGAGGCTTGAGGACGATGGCAACACCATCCAGGCCACCATGATAAACAGACAAGACCAATGGGTGTCACTGAAAACACTTCACATTTCTTTGCTCTAATTCACCACAGCTGTTCTTACTTGCATCAGAAATCACCTTCAATCATCCCAAATTCAGAAAGCCAAACCACAGGTTTTCCCCTCCCATTCCTGGCCAAGGTGCCTTCGAGCATCTCGCCAAACCCGTACATAATACCTTCAACAGAAACCATCATTTCAAAGAAATGCCAGAAGAGCCTTTTCACACAGACAAGCTTTCCACTTGAGGTTCTTTACAGCTCATAAGGTTCTTCCAAAGTTCCATACAATTATGGTTCGTGTATATAATCTTATGGATTGTTTTCTTGCAGTCTCAAAACTCGCACATCAAAGCCACTCACAAGCCAGCTCATCTGCAGTAATCTCTCTGTCCAGTTTGAATCAAAAGGGAGGTGAGTAAACTAATCCTCAAAATAAGCCTGAAAATTAACTACTTTTCAGTTATTCCCATGCTAATAAAACGAACATTTTCCCAACCGTTTGACTAAGAAACATCATAGGAATTCTAGGTGTTCCTAGAAGATAACTATCCATGAAGTATCAGTGACTTCAAAATGCAATGAAGAGCAGCGAATAGGAACCAAATCCTAACTAGAGAATGCAGATGGAAGGCTGAATCATGATCACATCTTACTGTAAGCTAACATGAAGGCTAAGCCAAAGTCAGACACCACTACAGAACAGACCTGCATCAGGCTCTCAACACGCAGCACCCATTCTAACAGCTTCACTATGAAGACCTCTCAGGCCAAAAGGTTCATTCTACTCCATTTCCCGAAAACTAGAAGATTCATCAACACAAAAATAGCTTTTAGTGTGTAGCTAAGAACTTGAGGGAGAATTTAAATGTAAATTCATGACCACTATTTTCTTTAAACCATTGAAGTTATTAAATAGACACAGGCCTGTGTGACACCAGTGAACTGTGAGAAAAATAAAACTTTAAAATGGCTAAAGCACAAGTGCTGCCGCACGTCAGATACCAAAGCATGCTTATGTGGTGTTAACGTACAAAACTACAGCATAAGGCTCTGAGGGCCACTTTTCCAGGAGGCATCGATGTTTGACAATTTTGAGAAAGTGGACTTGCAAGTATTGTGCAGGTTTGCTATTTTGAGCAGCAAAGACAGCCTTGAACGCCAAGCCTACCATGGCCTGACCTACTCTTTGCTCGTCCAGTAAATCCTTGTGGGGATTCCATGTTGATCAAATGAAGAGCAGCTCCACAGCCAGTAAGAAGCACAAACGAGCAAAAGGCTGCACTATGACTCAAGGCAGGAAGGACCTCTGCCATACATCCAAAAAGCTGCGCTGAAAATCTGCAAAAACGTTACATTTAGCACATAAGTTGACTAAACATTGTGCTTAAGTGCACAGCTGAAGGTTGTCCCACTTCGAGAAATTCCCATGATACTCAGACACAGCAAATGCTGCTGCAACTTACAAACATTTATCTTTAATCTGCTATTAAAATTTTAAAAATTAAATTACCCTCAAGCCAAGACAGTTATAGTGCATATTTATCTAGACCTCAATGTGAAAGTTGCTGGTAATGATTACCCTGTGTGCTGATGAAACAACCCCAATTAGAGAGCTAAAAGGAATTTGAAAAAGGCTGTCAAAGCTCTAAGTGGTTAAATTATCCATTTGACATTACATCTCCCGCTCAAGTGTAGGTATTACGCTGGTCACTGGAGGACACATTAAGGCCAAGTGATGCAGGCAATGGACAACGGAAAAGTGTCATGTCAAAACCAACCAAGTGTGCCTTAATTCCCTTTTAAAAATGCACACATCAGCAATGTGGGTACAACACAACCAAGATGGGGTGAACTGGTGTGAAGAGTGAAATGCAACAGGCATCTTCGTCCAAATCTCAAGCCTTCAGCGAGGAAAGCATCATGCTCAGAGCAGTGTCTCAGTCAAAAACATAGCTGGTGAAGAGCAATGTTTCAAGAGCAATGTCTTTAACATATGAATACACATTTCCATGAAACGTTCTCAGGTGGAAAACAGTCGTACAATAAACAAAAGTCAAAACAAACCACTGGTCTTTACCTAGATGTACTTAGAACAAAGGGGCAAAAAAATATATACCAAACGCTATTCAATGCATTAACCGTACCAGATCAAATGCCCTTTTCCAGCAAAATCCAGCGTTCCAGTGTGCTTTGGTTGTTTTGGGAAAAGGGAATTACGTAGGATCTTTTTGTATGGCTTATTTTCAATTGACTTACGTTCCTGCAAATTTGATACACGACGCTTATTTACAATCATGCAAACAATTTTCCAAGACTGGCCTGGCCAATTAATTCTTGGTAAAACCGGGTCTGAGAAACCGCAAATTCAACTGTTTTAACCGAAGGGAACGCCCAACACTTAATCGCACACAAGTCACCTACTTTTCACAGAAAGGAAGTGATGGCACCAAACAATGTCCATGAATGGAAAATATCTTTTTTATTTTTGATCCCAAAAGTGCAAATTGCCCAATAGTCCTGTAAGCCTCACTGGAGTCAGTAGTGCTTCTCCTGCAAGTAATCTTTCATTTTGTTTGGTAAAGGCAATTTCTGAATCAAGTCTATTCTGGTGTATTGGCGAATAACAAAGCGACACAGATACTGCAGGGATCGCACCTGCATGAACCGGGACACGGGATTGGTCAGCCTCACAGGATAGGTCACAGACCCAGGCAAGCGTGACCTTGAGTAGCAGAAGGCTCCATTTTCCGAGTCCTTTATAGAATGTTCAATGAGATCCACGATGGAAGTGTGACCTTCCACATCGGGCTGTTCGTAGAAACTGAACCTGCCATTGGAGTGCTCAATCCGTGTGTGGAGAGTCTTGCTTTGAGATCGAAAGCTCAGGCTCAAGAGATAACGGTCATCTGAGCTGTCACGCACAAGAAAGGAACCGTCTAAGAGACTGGCCAGCTTCTCTTCAGCCTCCCAACGTGTGATTGGGCCCCAGTACCAGCCCTGTCTGGCCAGTTTCTTCAGTTCTGTTGTGAGGCTAGTCACGACCATGGGTCCACTGCTCTGGACAGCATCATACACCCTTCCCACACCAGGGGCGGAGTTGGGGTCAAAGTTAAGATGGTGTCTCACCCTTTCTGCCACCTGAGGGTCAGCACCTGTGAACCCTGGGAAGTTCCTGTGAGTGCTGCCAGGTAGGGGAGGTAGCAGGGGTGAAGGGGGTGGGGCCTGTGCGCTTGCACTCTCCAAGCCCCCCCTGGCCACACCCATCAGGAGCCCATTTAATGACGACTCCATGAAAAGCTCAGGGGACATGAGCAGATCCGGATCTCCTGCCCCGTCATCTACATGCAGAGAGCTGCTCTCAAGCGGTGGTGCCACCTCCATGGGTGAAGAGCTGTCCAAACAGAAGGAGCGTGAGCTCTCCACAGGAAACAGCGCCTCATCCAAAGGCATCGTGTACTGAATGTAATCCTGAGGAGTGAGGCCGATGACTACAGGCACATGGTCAATATCCAGATGCAAGTCCCCATTCAGAGGGTCGGAGCCCTTCAGTGCTTCACTGGAAGCCTGGAAAAGCCCATCCATCTGAAGATCATGGAAGTCCTTGCGCACACCATTCAAGGACGGGCTGGGGCTGGGCGTATGCACCAGGGCCTTCACTTTCACTTCCATCTGGATGCAGGTCTGCTCGGAGCTGGCGGGCCGAAGGGGCCAGGGGGTGGGGCTGTAATGGTGGCTGCGGAGCGAAGTGGACCGCAGAGGCCGCTGGGCCTTGGCATCATTAAAGGTGATGGGTGCTGAGGAGGACGAGAAGGTGTCTTCGTCCACAGAGTCTGTGGAGAGGGAGCCTCCTTTGGCTTTGGATTTCTGCTTCGCTGACAGCCTGCGCTTCAGCGTTCCCATCAAGCTCTCACTTTTGGAGCGACCCTTGGGTCCCTTCTCTTCTTCCCGGTTCAGCTCACAGTTTGCTAGATCTTTGCTGTAGCATCCTCCAAACAGGGTGTCGTCTTTAACGAAATCAGCCGGCAAGGTCGGCTGCTGAATGACAAGCTCTCCGTCCTCTTTGCCCTTAAGGTTAAATGACTTTCTTATCGTCTTAAGGCTTATCTTCTTCATCCTGATATCCCTCTCAACCGAGGGAATTTTGTGCTCCACCAACAATGTGCAAATATTATCCCAACTGTCCAGTCATATGGTGACTCCAACAGACACCCCTGGAAAAAATGCAACAAAGTATTAATTTCCAAAATTAAAAGGGCTTTCCAACAACTTTCTACAAAGAAATATGCAGGTTATAGCAGCTATGTGAACAAAAATCTATGCACACAAATATAAAACGCATCGACATACCTTTGTCATTACCACCTATGGTCTTAAGACAATTCAAAACAAACCTGTAGGCATTTTGATGACAACTCAATAAGTAAAATAAATTTACAGGTATAACAGCTTTTCCAGAAAACAACATTCTCTGCATGTTACTAGGTCATCACAAAGAAATAGTAAAAACCCAGGGCAGTAACCTTAACTTGGGCTTTAACTGACAAACATGGTCATAATGAAAACTGACATTGGAAGTACATTAAAGTTACACGATCTCGGCAGCCTAACGCCGTTACATTTAAACTGCATACCAATATACTTTAACACAGATGGCTAAGAGCCGTCAATTGATTCCAAGTCGAGCTGAAGCTGAGGTATTAGTTGAACGTTCTCCAAGTGCCCGTGCTATTTTGAAATAGACTTTATTAGTGGACGGGCTTGAGGCGGCTTTGTCACGGCCAGCTATGGCATTTCCCCTGGCTGGTAGGAGCTTTCCCTTTTCTGAAATGAGAAGTCAGCTTAACAATAGGCAGATGACGGGTGCATGTCGGCCACACGGCCTTACTGGGGAGCAGGCTATCCTTTCACAGCCGATTATCCGGCTGCAGGCAGCACACAGCATGTCCAAAAGCACGGCTAAACGTGCTCCAAAGTGGATCTCTGGTGAATTTCACCGTCTTTAGCCGGTCATTGAGGAAGAGGCCCGGATATGCGCCCGGGCCTCTGAGTAGCTGGGCCAGGATTCCCGAATGGGCTCCGGTGGCTCCGTTGAGCCGAAAGCGTCGCGAAAGAGCAGCGAAGCGTCCAGAGCCGCAGAATGAGAAACGACTCGTTAAAAAAAAAAAAAAAAAGAGGAAATAAAACGGATCCCTATCTCGTAACAGCTACGAAAACGTTAGCACGCTACAGCCCGTAGGCCTAATTATCTAAACTGGATACTTGATTTCAAACAGAAATCAATTCATTCCGCATAAAAGACGCAATTCCAACCAAAATACATAATTATCCAACATGTAGCATCTTTAAACTACCAACGTATATCTGAAATCCTCGTGTACTTGTCTGAATTTAACAAGGCTAGCTATTTCACACTAGCTATCTCGATAGCCATGCCAGTCAGTGGACTGTTTTTTTTTTTTGTTTGTTTGTTTTTAACCCAACTGAAAGATATGCCCGAACGGCTGTTTTATAATAATGCAACTCACCAGTCTCTCGTCTGGCTTGGCGCTTCGCCGAACCACTTTTTAATCGAAATAGTTTGATTTAGAGAGCTAGCCACTTAGCTAACTAGCCTTCATATTCGCTCCGACGTTCGCGTGCACTACTGTACGCACGCGACCGGATGGAAATAATTCACCTTTTCTTTTAGTCTGCTCAAACCGCACATGCCGCAGTCGTGTACATGATTTCTTTTTTTTTTTCTCCATCCGATTCTATAGTATATTTAAGAAACTTTGCCCCTTTTTGTGCTGCAGCCGTCCTCTCCCCTCTTTTGTTGCCTGTTGCATTGTGGGAGATGGGCTGAGTGGGACGGACCCGATGTTTGAACAACCGGGAACCGGCTCTCAGAATGACAAGGCCTTGGCGAGCCAGTGTAACGTCAACTGTATCGGTTACACAAAGTTACTTGAAAGACAGTTTTTTTCTTACTGATTTTTTGGGGGTACACTAAAATATTTTCTGTAAATTTATAATTTATTCTAAAAATAGCAATAATAAAAATATTGATCTACAGCATTTAGACTTCTACATTTGAATCCCACATTGTATTTTTTCTTTTCTTTTATATATATATATATACCACTTATCTGCTTCTTAACATCTGCTTTAAATTCTCAGTGCTTCTCAGAGCTGATCTGAGATTTTTTTCTGTAAACAACCTTCCTCAAGTTACATCTAAATAGTAACAATAATAGTAGTATTTTTTGTGCTCTAATGCACTCTGATAGCAAGCTATTATAGGAGTAGAAATTTTCTAAAAAGGGTCAGTGAACAATCCTGAATTATTAATTGCATTCACAAGGTGAGCAATGTGTGCTTTTACTTATCAAAGATGTAGTAGATTATCAAATATAACCTTTATCTCAGTGTGTGTGTGTGTGTGTGTCTATGTGTGTCTATGTGTGTCTATGTGTCTATGCCTTGAGATGGACAGGCATTCTGTCCAGGGTGTCCTGTGCCTCCTTATCCTGTGCTATCTGGGATAGGCTCTAGGCTTGTTTCCCAGCCCTGTATACAGTATTATTATACAAACTGGATGGAATTACATTATAGTATCTCTTCACAACATTATCTTATCTTCTCAAGAAATATCCAGTGTCATTTGCCTACTTAATTTAACCATTTTTCATTCACTTATCCTGGACAGTGTCACTGTTGGCCTGGAGCCTCGGGCAGCAGAGGGCACAAAGTTTGCGTTCACTGTGAATGGGGTGCCAGTCCATCTTAGGGCACAAGGTTCAGGTACATCCTAGATGGGATGCCAGTCTATCTCAGGGCAAATACACACAATCACATTCAGGATAATTTAGAGACTCAGTAAGCCTATCTGCATGTCTGGACTACAGGAAGAAACTGGAGAATGTACACAACAGAGCGAGAACATACAAAATGCGTGTCACAAAGTCCTGAAATTAAGCAACCATGTACCCCACTATGCTGCCATGTGAAACTATAACATATGTAGACGTATTGCTCATTGTTAATCAGGAAGTCATGGATTACAGCTTGGAAGTTCCTGCACGCTCCAATCAACTCAAAAATATACAATTTACATGGGAAACATACTTCAGTTATATGGTGTTCACAATAATTTCCAGGGTTGCCAACAATTGTGGCACATGTGGTTTTGCTGAAAACAATTATTTCTTGATGAGAGATTTGTTTTTCCTGAATAAATTTATTTTACTTAAAGGTTGGATTTTTCTCATTTTTTCAGTGAGATGAAGCTACTTCACAAAAGGGTGGATTTTTTCTAACCCTTATTACTAATCTTTACAAGAAGTGCCAATAATTGTGGAGGACACTAAATATCTATTCTCACATATTTATAGAACATTTTCAGGATGAACTGAAATCTACTTGCCATTTCATACAGTATATAGGAGCATATCTTTTCATATATCTCCTCTTGATCTCCCTGAGGCCATGTACACACCCCCACACACACGTGAGAGCAAGCTTGGGGTCAGCCATTTATCTGGTACCCCCAAGGCAGTTTCAGGATTAACGGTCTCACTCATGGGCCCAAATGGTGATATGGACAGTTTTTGCTAGTCAAGGGATTTGAACCCACTGTCTTTCAGTTATGGGCACAGACACGTAACCCAAAGAACCACATATTAACCGAATGACAGCAAAGACAGGATGGGCCTCTACAGTAAGGGAGATGTAATGATTTAGCCGAAGACCTATTTTCAAAATGGAAATTAGTGAAGAATTAGTCCTATGTAATGCATAAAGGGTAAAAGTGGGACAGCATGTTATTTATACCTGTAACTATATGAGTCCCTTGGCTTGTGGTGGACTGGCATCCGGTCCTGGATACAAACTCTGAATTCTGGGATGTGTGTGCTGTGTCCCTGCACAGCAGATATGGGAAATGAATAGATACTATTTAACAGACACCTTTACCTACAGTTCGTCAGGGATCTTTCTTGGCTGGTTTCCATTTAAGATTACCTCCGTTTTCCTTATTTTTCAAATATTACCTTCATTTCATTTTGGAAATGTAATCTGTATTCCTATGCTGGTTAAGTTATTTATGGTTACATTTTTGGGTAAAATTCTGGAAATGGTATAAATGTTAACATGGATGACTGTACAACTAAGAATCCTGAAAATGATATAAACTAGTTCACAACACACCGCACAAATACATAGCATAAATATTGATGTTCTGGTTTGATTATTCAATATGTGCCGCACAAGCGGAAACAAAATGTTGTAAGTTAATCTGAAAACAGAGGAACTTGGGTAGTCTGCCAAAGCCTTAGAATCCACTATTTTAACCTTATTTGTATTCAGGCCAGCGTTTGTCTAGGAACTGCAAACACATTAAGTATTTATGCTCTTCTGGTTTGAGACACTCGTGTAATGGAGTAAAAGGGCTCAAGGCACTGGCAGGTGATGGGCTTGCACAATAATTTACAACATGCTCTTTTTCATTACAACAACCCTACCTGACCAGGTGGCTCAGGAAATACTGCTTGCCCATGGAACTCTGCCACTTTTTTGTTTTACATATGCTTGTTTCTTTTTTCATATTTCTCCAGGGTTGGAGAACCAGAGCCTTTTCCTGAAACCACAGAATGGAAGACACCATGGAGAGGATGCCAGGCCTTGACAGGGTACCCGCATACACACACACACGCGGCACTTTGGTACTGTCTACAGTCAAAGGACATAGAATTGACACAGAGAGAACATACAGATTACACCCACACAGCTAGGGTAGGGTGGAACTCACACCTACAACCATACAGGTATGTGGCAACAGTGATACCACTGAGCCACTGAGCCACTAAGATGAGCATTTTGCATATACATTTCTTCTATAGTAATGTTTAGGTTTTCTTTAATTTCACAGTGGCAGTGTATTATCCACATAAATAATATAACAAAGTTATTGCATTAAAGTATGTTAATATAAATTATTATAACTTTATACTATTAGCAGTATTAAAAAGACTCAATGTAGCAAATTTTATTGTTGTAAATACTTTCCTTATGATTACACAGCAGCAGCACTACCAGTGTGTTTGCTTAATGAGTCCCTGCATGCTGATGGCTCTTTTGTTGCGCCTATTATAGAGTATTGTGTCACCATAGAGTACTGTGCCACGTATACCGTGTCATCATATTGGACTTTGCTATCAGAGAGTATTATGTCATCATAGAGTCCTGAGCCACCATAAAATACTGTGCCATCATAGATTTCTGTGTCACCATGAGTACTGTGCCTGTCATAGTGTAATGTGCCATTAGAGTTTTGTGCCCATCATAGAGTACTGTGTCACCATGGAGTACCGCCTGTCATAGCGTAATGTGCCATTATAGAGTATTGTGCTCATCATAGAGTACTGTGCTATCACAGAATATTGTGCCCATCATAGAGTACTTTGCCTGCTATAGAGTCATGTGGCATTATAGAGTATTGTTCTCATCATAGAGTACCGTGCCTGTCATAGTGTAATGTGGCATTATAGGGCATTGTTCTCATCATAGAACACTGTGCTATCAGAGTATTGTGCACATCATAGAATAAAGTGCTATCATAATATACTGAAACCATAAAGTATTGTACCACTATAGTATACTTCACCATCACAGAGTGCTGTGCCTTCACAGAGTTTGCCTAATATGCCATAGAGGCCTGTGCCCATAATGGTGTACTGTGCCCATCATAAAATGTGCCTGCTGTGTAATTATACTATAATACTGTGTCCATCATAGTGCATTGTGCCACTGATTCATTTTAAATTTATAACACTAGCTATGACATTTCTTATTCTTGACAAACATACTCGTAACTTCCAAAATAAGGCATAGTAATCTGAACACGGCTCCTTTACACTGAATAAATTATCACTAAACTTGATGGCTATCCTGCTGTTTTCACCTATTGTCTCCTACTGTACATCTCCTATTGTTGAAAGAGTCTCCCTTCATATCTCTACTTTCACAGTTTGACCTCGGCTGTTACTGCATCATTTCAAAATATATATGGCGGGCAACCACAGGAACTGACACAAGATTCAATGGCAGGACAGGGAAGTCTGGCCTGCGGGAGGCTAAATTTGGCTGGTTGATCGCGTAAATCACAGCAGGTGTGGAATGAGGTGATTTGGGGCAGGTGTGCTGGGGGACAGGGCACAACACAAACTGGGTAAGCTGAAAGGTGTTTTTTTTTTTTTATTTACCACCGAATTAATATAAAAAATGTTTGGTTTATTAAGTCTGTGATGGAGAATTAGAGCATAGCATTAATAGCTTGTGATTATCTAAGTACTGGTAATAGAATCTCTTTGCTAGCACTGGTTTGGATTCACGTGGGGTATTTATCGTAATTATAAATTGCTTCCATAAAGTTAAGCGGCTGTGAATTCAGGTTATGAATGAAATGCATGGGGATAAGCTACATTGGTCTAATTATTCTTTAGAAAATAAACAGTACTGTCTATTCAACCCCCCCCCATCTTCAAACTGCTCATCCTGGGCAGTGTTGCATGTGAATTAGCAGGAGGAATGGTGGAAAGAAAAGTGTATTTTGCATTTTATATATTTTCCTTTAGGTGGCAGCATTGACATAAACAGTCAAAATGTAAGAGTTTTGTCAAACCAGAAAGCCAAATTTGCATGTTATCTAGCTAAGTGAGTCAGTAATTTGTTATAATTTTATTTTATTGAATGTAAACTTTTGCTACTGAACAATTGTGAATGTTTTATTTCTGATTAGCTTGATTAGAAACCCTGCCATGACTTAATTGCTACATAAACTTAATGAATGGAGAAGGAATGTTTATGCTTGGCGTTTTACAAGTCCAATATGGTATTATATCTTTTGGATATATGTGTGTTTAACTACTAGGTTCAAAGCTTTAATGTTTGCTGTTATTAATTTTGGACAATCAAGTTCTTGATATATTTGTTTTCCTGTACCCCATTCCTAATGCAGGTGTCATGGACCATTGACTTGGTTTTGCATATTTACATTTAATCTTGCTCACCAAAAGTCTGTAGGTAATGTGTGTTGCACGGCAAAATGAATTGGTGGCTTCCCATGATGCAACACGCCCAGTGAAGAGCTGGTAAGGGTGGTGGGTTGCAGCTCTTGGTAGCATGCCATTCTTTCATGGTTTGGCAAAAGGTGTTTGGCTCCACAGCCTCATTTCCCTAAAACAAAGGAAGCCTTTAATGCCCATGTACCTTCTACAATCATCTGTGTGTGGATGTGGGAAAAGGCAGAAATGAAATACCTTCTCCAAACAGAGAAAGCCCCCAGATGACGTTGGGCACGCTGCTATTTCTAGTGTGTTCTGCTCTTTACACTAAGAAACTGTAGATGCAACTTTGCACTGCTGTCGCTGCACTATTTTGTATAAGTCTGTGTAGCTGACATTCAAGCTAAATTAGAAAGATCTTCAGGTGTAAATATACCACTTCTGTGCTGACGCACATTACTTGTAATCACTTTTTTTTTAAAAAGCTCTGTATTTTCTGGGTATTTTTCCTGGCTGAAAATGACTCTCATCTCAGCCATATTTGCTCTCATTAATATACATTTGTCTCTCATATAGACTATATGGTCAAAAGTATGTGTACACCTGTCTAATATTTCATTCCTACCCCAAGGGTATAAATAGGAAGTTGACCCTCTCTTTGTTGCTATATTTGCCTCTACTTTTCTGGGAAGGCTCTCCATTAGATGTTGGAATATTGTTGGTGAGATTTGCTACCATGGAGCCATCTCAGCATGAGTGAGGTTGAGTATAGATGTTGTGCAATCAGGTCTCTTTTTGTTTGCATGGTCTGCTACTTCCCATCTCACGTTGCTTCCAGATGTATCCATGTAACAATCATGTCACTTGCATTTGACCAGTGCAGAAATTTGATGCTGACCTTTTGGAAAGGTGGTGTCGTATGATCATAAACCTCATCTGACCCTTTCTGCTGCCAGTGTTTGTTGTTAGAGATTGCATAGCTGTGTGCTTAATTAGACACCTGTGTCAGCAATGGGTGAGGCTTAATTAACCAATTCCAATAATATACTAATTAATAGGAGTGTACATATACTTTTGGCCATATACTGTATATCTGGTATATATTTCATACACTCAGTGGCCACTTCAACCTGCTCCTCACAGAATCATCTGTCTACAACTCAATTCAGAGAGCATGCAGACAGGCCCAGCAGGTTCAGTTACTGTCCAGTGAAGCTTAATGATGGGTAACATGCATGACCTCAGTTTCAACATGGTGTGAAAGCTGGTGCCAGACATGCTGGTTCCAGCATCTCGGAGACGGCTGCAGATGTGCTGGTTCCAGCATCTCCGCCATCCTTTGGTTTTCATAAAGTGCAGTGTCCAACGTTTACAGAGGAGGGAGGAAAGGGGCGAAAGCTAGATGATAGCTGACAATAAAGATGCAAGTTCAATGTGTCATGGATGAAGCTCCCTATGGAAAGTTTCACTGAGGAATTCAAGCTGTTCTGTAGGTAAGTGGGGGTCCTACGCAGTAATAAAGTGGTCATTGAGTGCAATGAGAATGGAACTCTTGATTTGCTAATTGTATCATTTGCACAGTACATTTGAATGTGTTTTTCAGATACCTCATCTGGCTCACCATGAGGGGACACTCGTATACAGGTGAGAGTAAGCTTGGGATCAGAGCACAGGGTCAGCCATTTATCCGGTACCCCTGGAGCTGTCACTGAATGCTCGGCTGAGATTTTGACTATGAAACATTAATTTCTTCTATTATCATATGTGTCGGTGTAGAGGAGGACAGCAGGAAGGTAGATATGGATGGGCAGCTGCAGGTAACGAGGAGGTGTCTGTCAGCACAGTCGTAATTTTGGAGGAAACATGGTGAAGGAGCTAAAAAGAAAAAGTGAGCTCAGTGGGTGGTAATATTTCCTCATACTTCTAGGGTTTCGGGTTCAAATCCCATATCTACTCTGTATGTTTGGAGTTGTCATGTCTCTGTACTGTGTAGGATTTCTTCCCACTACTCCAGTTTCCTCATGCAGTTAGGCCAAATGGAGTCGAAATTGCCCACAGTGAGTGGTGTGTGTGTATACACGTGTTCTGTGATGGACCAGGGCAGAGTGTACCCCTGCCTTGCACACTGTGCAGCCTCAGATAGGCTCCATGCCTAAGTGGTTAGAAGATGGATTATTCATTTAATTTGGCTGTTGCAGTCTGGGGATTTGTGACTATGTTTCCTTAGGTTCCATGCTCCAGGGAGCCAGTGCTAGGCTTTTATGCCCACCTTCTGCTGCCTGACGAGATGAACACCACCTGTGCCCCGTTTTGGGCCCTGATTATATGATGAATAAAAGGACCGTTTTCCTGCAGCTGGGAGGTTTTGTTGGGGAGCATGGAAAGAGGTTGTTTTGCGTTTTGTACTCTTGCTGTATGGCTGTTAAACATTGAGCTTTGGGATGACATTGGCTTGGACTGACTACTCCTTTTTGGATTGTGATTTGGCTTAGTTGTACTACCTTATTGTTTGTGTATATATGTTCCTTTTTAACTCTCACCAAGAGAGTTATGCCAAGAGTAGGGAATGGCTGCCTTTTTGGTTTTTGTACGAGTTTGGATTGTGTTTTGGTTAGTTAGGGAGTTAGGTTAGAGTGTGTCTTTTATTTTGGATGTTCTTTTGGTTTAGGGTATGTAGGTTTTATGCACCTAGTTAGTCACTTGCTTTTTGTTGTTTTGGCCTGGACCACTCCTGAAGTTCTTGTTAGTGTTGCTGCACTTTCTTCTTGTTTAATTGTAAATACACCTTCGTGAGAAATTAAATTTTATTTAGCACTTTTAACAAAAAAACACTGTCACAAAGTGCTTTACCTAGTCCTGGGCCCACAGTCCCCAGAGAGTAAGCCAAAGGTGACAGTGGCAAGGAAAAACTCCCTCAGGAGGAAGAAACCTTGGGAGGAACGAGACTCAAAGGGGAAGCCTGTCCTCCTCAGGTCAGCACTGGGCAGGACAAATTAATTAATACAAATCAGAACAATAGATACGAAAGAGCAAGTTTTGTATCAGTCTGGGGGACAGCAGGGTCTTGCAGGTTGCAGTCCAGTGATCAGAGCAGGCTCACTGGCTCAGAAGGCAGCAAGCTGGTCAGGGAGGACAGCTGAAGTGGAGGGAGGGTGTTGTAGGCCTGCAGACGATATGAAGATCTCTTGAATCCGAGCCTCCAAGGGAAGCACCCCATAAGAGGGGGGCACAGGGGAAAGAGAACATGTGTGAGTAGAGCAGTGATTGAAGGTGGCAGAATAATGGGTAATAAAAAATTAAGCAAAATAACAAGGGCCCCGGCATGACTATGAGGGAGAGACCAATGGGGACACAGGCATGAGGAATCCTTGAACACCAGTACTCCAACAACACACAGAACATGCGAAGCAGGAGTGACAGCACTGACAGAATAGTTCATCCAAAGCCAATGGCCCTGGTCCCCACCCAGCTCTACAACTCAGCCTATAGTTAGGGAGTGAGTAGCTACCTAAGGTCTCTGTAAGCTAGACTGAAAAGGTGTGTTTTAAGCCTAGACTTAAAGATGGAGAGTGAGCCGGATTCCCGCACTGCTGCTGGAAGACCGTTCCACAGCTGTGGAACTCTGTAGGAGAATGCTCTGCAGCCCAGCGTAGCTTTGTTTACTCTTGGAACTAATAAATAACCTGCCCCTGAGAGCAAAGCAAACAGGGGAGGCCTTATAGATAAAAGTATTTTAAAGTCAGTGCAAGCCTTAACTGGAAGCCAATGTAAAGATGACAATACAGGACTAATACGTTGAAACTTCTGATTTCCAGTCAGCACTCTTGCTGCAGCATTTTGCACTAGCTGGAGTTTATGTAACAACCCTGAGTTACATCCAGAAAACAGAGCATTGCAATAATCCAATCTGAAGCTGATAAGAGCATGACTTAGTTTCACAGCATCATTGAAGGACATTTTCCGAACCTTGGCTATATTCTTTAGATGGGGGGGGGAGCTGTTTTAGTGATATTGCTAATGTGAGCATTTAAGGATAGGTCTGTGTCAACTACGACACCAAGATTTCTAACCAGTGTGCTTCACTGTTTTACAGTGTTGGTTATTTGTGTCCCCTTTCCCCTTTTTATCCCTCTTCCCTTTTTCCCTAACACGCTCCATCCCTAGACTGGGGTGTAACAGGTTAGGTCAGTTGTGATGCTTTCTGGTTTTTTAAAAAATACTTCTTGGCTAATATGAGCAAAACACTATGATTTCAGGAAACATTCAAAGGTGTTTCTTCTACTTTGGAGTGAATGAGGGGAGAAATCATCCCATAAACACAGAAGTTGTGGCATCACCAGGACAAATCATACAATGACTATCACAATCGAGTGCCAACTGGGCCATTCCAGGTGTAAAATAATAACGATCTTCACATGCAGCCAGCTAAGGTGAAGCGTTCAGTACTGTAAGTAAAAAGCAACCAAATTATTCAGTGTTTGTTTACTGACTCAAAACCCACCTTGTGGCTATCTTCAGCTCTTTGTCATGTGAAAGGTTGTTCTAAAGGAGACCTGCTGTGACTGAGCCAATATTTACCATTTTTAAATTTGGTTATGTACCAGGAGCTGGAGTGTTTCATGCCTTATCCTGCCAGTAACAGGTAACAAAACAGACCGGGAGTCTATGGATCCGTTAACTTTGAAATAATGTTTAAACATGCCATTATAATTTTCACAGATCGGACTGGCCATTTCTTATATCCAGAGATGAATTTAATGACTAAGGATCTTTGTTCTGATGGAGAAGGGGGCCAGGGTCTGTCACTGGTAGTATAGGGCATGGTGCAGAGGGACATCCTGGACCAGATGCCAGTCCATCTCAGAATAAACATGTGCCCTATGAGCTATTTATAAATGCCAGTTCACCTGTCTGTGTGTCTTTGGAGTGCAGGAAGAAGAAATTCACAGCCTGGAAAAGATGTGTAAACTGTAGAGAGGGATAGGAATCAAAAGGCTGACTCTAGAGGCATGACGATACCGTGCTCCCCCCTGTATTACCATGCCATCGCAGGCATTGACGATACCGTGCTCCCCACTGTATTACCATGGTATCATATCAGCTCGTATTACACCAGAGAAATAGTGAGAACAGCACTTTGACTTTTCTCTGAGTCATTCTTCGTAAGTCATGTTTTATACTGAAATAATGTCACAGTCTCAGATATGCATTATTTTTGTGCAGTTCTGTGGTGTTTACACTCCGCATTTACTTATATATTTTCAAGTGAGCTTGGTTAAAAGTGCCACGTTGTCATTATAAAGCCACAAATGTAAAGATGATTGCTTACATACTCAGAAATCCTCATGTTGTTAAAATAAGTAGGTACTGGTGTTTGTTCAGGCCTTCTGGCCCACCCAGGCTGGCCAGAACCCCAAAGTACTAAGAGCTCTGTCCAAGGATGCTATACAGAACATCCCAGCCCATGATCAAAATGGCCACCTTCCAATATAGCATCTAAACACCAACAATGCAGAGAAGCATGTAAAATACCAAGCCTGGTGTGGTAGAAAGAGGTCACATTTCTTCCTTAGGGGACCTAATGTACTGTATAACTTACTGAAATAACACACTGCATTTATTTTAGTCATGGCAGCACACTGACAAGTGTTTGAAAAATTCTGTGAAGCGTTTGCAGGCCAGGTGACAGATGAACCACGTTGCCAGGTTGTCTCTCATCAGAGGCCATCTTTGACCATGTGCTCTGAAGACCATCCCTCAACTTCTGCTCTTCATCTGTGGTTACAAGAGTTTGGAAGACTCTGCAGGTATCACTGCTTAATGAATAACAGGGTTCTTCCTATTTTAAATTACAAAGATGAAAGTGTATACATTAAATACCAGTTTTTCGACCTATCAACCTTCTAAAAGTAGGTAATGCAATCCCATTTGATATGTTTATGAACTCTGGTAGTTCCCCACAGAGTTTAATGGGTTCAACATGCTAGATAAATGCTGTAATGTGCTTCTGCACATTAAACTGTATGAAGTTTACTGTTTTGAGATGTTTGTGCCTTAGCTTAATTGTTTTGGCTGCTTTTCATTTCTTGTATTTTTATTTGTTTATTAGTTCTGTGACTCTATCTGTGTAAGTACAAGCGTAATTTCACTAAAAGTACTAAATCTATTTCAGCCTTGACTAATTATCAAATTCTCATGGACAGCTGACATTTCTCTCTGAGCCTGGATTTTCATTGTGTTATAATTCTTAAGTTAAAGTCCTCCAAACCGAGGACTATGGGCTTTCCTTTGGTTGCATATCAATTGCCTCAATCTCAACAGTGAAATAGTTAAAAGTGAGCATTTAAGTTGTTTTTTGCATCCACCACTTTTAAACGGGCATCAAAATTAAGTCTTTAACTGTTATTAAACTACAGTCTGTACAACCACTCTGTCTTGAATAACAAAGTTAGTTTTGTCAGCTTTTAGGCAAGAAAGTTTGTCTAATTTTCATGCAAAATCATTTATACCATCTCTTATAGCTACTTGGTTAATGCATGACCTCGAACCTCTGCTCAGAGGGTTCTTAGGGGGCCTGGGGAGAGTATTATTATCCACCGGTGGTTTGAGAAGACCACTGGTCCTGGTGAATGCGGGGTCTGTCGTAGTTCCCAGATTTCTTTACAGGAGCCTCCAGCTCCAGCCAAAGAGAGAGCAGCTATAGCTCAGAATACTGGCATGAATAAAATTAGAAGGGGGGAAAAAAAACAGTAGCAGAAAAGTACTATATTCACAGTCAAAAGAAAGTGTGGCAGCATCTCAGTAAAGTGAGAGAGTCACACAGCTACAGCTGCAGTGTGGGACCACAGCACAGCTTCTTCTCAAACTGAGCACTGTAATGAAGCCTTATGGGTAAATTTAAGCTGATAAAATTACTTGGTAATTCGTTCAGTTTTAACAGCTAAGGATAAAGCTTACTATTATATTGTGAATTTGCAGTTCTGAAATAATAGGCAGGGAAAACAATTGCATAATAATCTTAATTGTTTTATTATGAACAGAAGAGAAGTATGTGAGGTAGCAAAAACACAATTTACTGCAATACTTAGAGAGGTGGTGCTACTCAATGCTTTCAGCTCATACCTCAGTCAACTATGCTTCCCAGGATAACATGCAGCCACCCAGTTGATTATGATACACGGCGCCTACCTGATGTGACGGTTGTTAGGTCTATGTTTTGGGGGAGGGGCTTCTCATCTTACCATGTTTTTTTTTTGCATCCCGTCGACTATGAAATATGTCTAACATGCAATGTAAGCCAGTAACACTGCGTTCACAAGAGCACTGACATATACTGACAAGTATGCCTTACTTAAACATACACACATGCACGCCCTTTTGTTCTTACAGGACTTTTGCTGATCCTCACAATCATGCAAGTATGTAGTTGAGGGTATGGATCTGCACCAGTGAGGAACAGTGAAAGACTGCCATCATTAAAACATGTAGTGTAATATTTATAGTATGTAGTTGCATTTGTGATACTAGACCTTACGTTCAAGGCTCATAACAAAGCTCCCACTGCAGTCAAAAATTACAATAGATATAAAGCGGTATGGTGTGTGGTCCATGCCAGGTATGTCAGGCTTTCCTGGGGGTGTCTGGATCATTTCATTTTGTGCTAAGATGGCTGGACAAACAACACAGGACTAAGAACATTGTGAATAGAGAAATCAGATTACAATCAACACTCTACTATATTAATTGTGTAGATTAATCACATTATCATAAACTCTGTACATGGATCACATTATCATGAGCACTCTGATTCTATATTAATAAGATTGTCATGAACACTTTGAATGCAGATGAATCTCGTCACCATGGTCACTTTGACTGTAGATGAATCAGATGACTGCAAACACTCTGAAGGCTTTGCCTCCTGTAGGATTATGCAGGCTGGGATTTTAAAAAGTTTACATTAGTACTGTATGGCATTACCTTGGCTTACTCAATTAACAGGACAAATCTTCAGAGGTCTTACAAGAGCATGTTCACAGTTTGAAACACACCTGGCTGAGGAAACACCATTCTGGTAGGAGCCAACATAGCCCCTTCTCCTATCAATAGGCATCACATCAAGGTAGCCTCCCGAGTCATTCTGAAGGACCCCAGCATGGATGGCTGCTCGGCAAATACTGGACTTCTGTTCATGAGAAGACAGAAAGCAAAAACCTTCCTGAGGGTTACCCACACCCTGAAGCACAGCTGAACGAGACAGAAGAGTCAGTAACTTCTGTGCTTCGCTAACTTTGGTATGCATGCATTACCAAGAGGTGGTCTGTGGCTGTAATGGTGTCTGAGGATGCAGCTCATGCGTTAACTTACATCTGAATAGAAGCGTGTTCCAATGACTCGCGTGGATTGGTGCCTCTCCTGCAGGCAGTATCGAGGACAGTACAGCCTGGAGGAAGAAGGCCATGAGCGGGGTACATCACGTAACATCAGATTTACACTGCAACCAATCATCAGGGGAACTGGTTTAAACACAAAGGGGATCTCAGTCCAATAGTGGGATGACTCCACACAGAGAGACATATACGCTCCCTCCATTATCAGCACACTGTGCTTCCTTAAAACTGGGATTACAGAAGCCTAATCTCTGCATTTGAGGATTATCTACCTTGGGCAATGCCTGATGGGTTTTTTGAACGGGCAGAACTGTGCAACTGTAGTGTCACATGTGATGGCTTTAACTGGAGAAAAAGAAATAAGGCATTACTTATGGTGAATGTAATGATCTCCTTCGAATACCCCATGAATATTAGATTTCTTGTTATAAAACCAGACAAACCTGGTACTTTAGATACTGTGAAGGCATTTGCACTCTGGGATTTCCTGTGAATTACATTAATACATAATTATGCATATACAAATATAAAATTGTCAAATGTGTGTTTTTGCTGTCTGTGATCACTCCTCACCCCAATGTCTGAACCCCATTCCTGTTAGATGCCATGAAGTAGTCCTTCCTTCCTTGTCTGGTGATATCTAGCCAGCCGCCATAGTCGTCTATTATTCCTGCATGCAAAGCAGCTCCACAGATACTTGATTGCTGCAACACAGAGAACATTACAATTCAAATGGTTTCTATGGTCTCAGGCAACATTACACCAGCTGGAGTTCTGATCTCATGCCCTGCCTCACCAGTGCCATATTTAGTAATAGCAGCAGCAGATAGCAACACAGTTAATTCTCATTCATTTCCAGTCACTGTACATGCCCTAGCATCTTTAACAGATTCCCTGCACCTCAGGGAAGACTAGCGATGGGCTTGCACGAACTTACCATATCGTAATAACCGCTTCCTATTACTCTGAATTCACTGTTGGCACAACCAGCTGGACA
This sequence comes from Gymnarchus niloticus, assembly GCA_009936485.2. Classification (NCBI taxonomy): domain Eukaryota; kingdom Metazoa; phylum Chordata; class Actinopteri; order Osteoglossiformes; family Gymnarchidae; genus Gymnarchus; species Gymnarchus niloticus. The sequence goes on along the minus strand of JAACJT020000064.1, from coordinate 9,865,510 downwards.
TTCGTACCTGAGACATGGAAACCACAAACTGAGAGTGTTACACACTTTGGATTAAAGGGAAAAACTTTAGTGTTGGCATTGAATGAGTTGCACAGGAATTCGATGTGTCCTTTATCTTCTGAGGGGATATTTATGTAATAAATATGTATGTAGTAATAATTTGTAGGCATAATTTTCCATACCGATTACAAGTTGTTCCTTTACACCTGTCCCGTAGATTTGTCTCACATGACACCTGTTGGGCTGGGAACAAGTTTAGTGCTTCAGTGTGAGGCTGGTAAAGGCAAAAGGGAAATCACTGCAGCTGACTGAGAAATACAAAGCAATCCTTTAGCATAGCAAACTTAGAAATATTGACCACATGACTAAGAACATCACTTCATTATCGCAGATTCTGCAGCCGAAACTTTAAATTTAGTCACGCTGATCTCTTTCAGTGATTTATATTTTCTTCTGGTTGCATTTCTTCAGGTCATTTCTTTCTCTACGCGTAGACTCCATACAATTCCTAACAAAATACTGGACCTGAACCCATCGAAACCTTCATAAATACTATGAATCAGCATCTTACACATCTGCTGTGTGTCCCACCCTGTGCTGCTATCCCTGGTCTGCTGGGGAGCTGCAGTGGGCTGGGGTGTCATCTCTGCAAGCTGAGGGACCCTGAAGTCTTCTGGCTCAATGTAGTTGCTCTGCTCCACCTCTAGGGGGTAGTGCTGTTGCACACTGCTATCTGGAAAAAGGTTTCACGGAGTTTGCTACTATAAAAGGTACACAGATTAACAACACAATGTCCAATTCAACTTGATTTATATAGCACTTTTAAAAAGGAACATGATCACAAAGCACTTCACATAGTCCTGGGCCCAAGGTCCCCAGAGAGTAAGTCAAAGTTGACAGTGGTGCTCCCTCAGGAAGAAGAAACCTTGGGAGGAAGCAGACTCAAGGGGGAAGCTCATCCTCCTCTAGATGGCACCGGACAGGACAAGTTCATTAATGCAATGTGGTGAACAATAGTGAGAGGGTGGAGCAAGGCAGATGGACAACAGCGTATTCGGTGTAATGTACATGGTAAGGTCTATGAGCGCCCACCTTTGAAGCAGAGGTTATCCCTGCAGCTGCCACCGTAGCTGGAGGGGCAGGCAGAGCATGGCTGGCCATGTTTGTAAGGTGCATGACCCCACCAGTTCCCTCTGCATTTATAAAGGAGCAGAGACGTCAGACCTTATCTTAGCCTTTCTCCTCATTGTAGCGCTTTGCATGTTTTGGAGATTTCAATGTGAAACTGGAGCTTACAGGGGTGAATAGTTGCAGACCAGGTAGACGGCTTTGGCCCAAATCATGCCCCAGACGTTCATGTTGTAACACACGTTGATTGCACACCCAATGCGGTTGGTGGTGGCCCACACCATCTGAAACGACAGTGTGTGATGTGACTGCTACAACATTTGCATACAACATGTATATCTGCACACTGGGCTCTTGGCTTGTCGCATGTCAGGGTGATTACCTGTGTGTAGTGAGTGCACACTGGCCCCACGCAGCGGAATGGGCAGTATGGGTCACACTCCTGGGGGTATGGATAGGAGTAATCTCTCACCTCATCATACCAGGCTTGAACATGAAATGTGGGAGGACGATCTCTGAAAGGAGAAGGGTCTTCTTCTCAGGTTAGCCACGCTTGACAATGTTACCAGCTTATGGACCATATCAGCTTTATCTCTCAGTACTTTCTATGCATCCTTAATCTTAAATCATTTATGGATTATAATACCATTAGATTATCAGTGGTTGTGAGAAAATGATACACCACTAGCTGTCCAATCCCACTCTCTCTGCTGTAATGCCTATTCTTGACCCAAATAAAGGAGTATTTTATCATATCTCTCCATGATTTACATCTGTTCCAACACTAATATCATTCTTTAATAGTAATTGGCTGAATCAATCTAGCCTAAAACCAGTTCATCTAACTTGATGCCCATTTTACGATCCACTCTAAATGAAATCTAACCTAATTTGCCTGTTCAGTGTTGTACTTTTTGTATAAACTAACCTGCTACTCCTGGTTATGATTACATTTCTCCCAGACTATCCTAAAACAAAAGTTTAGCAGTCCACTGTCATCCTAGAGTGACCTGCTCCCCCTGCTCTACAGCCTGATTTTAGGCTAGACCAGTGGTTCCCAATCCTGGTCCTGGGCTCCCCTCTGGGTGCAGGTTTTCGTTCCAACCAATTCCTGCTTGAACCCTATCTCAAGTGAACCCTATCTCATTTAAAGATACGCTGGGCTGCAGAGCATTCTCCTGCAGAGCTCCACAGCTGTGGAATGGTCTTCCAGCAGCAGTGCGGGAATCCGGCTCACTCTCCATCTTTAAGTCTAGGC
>JAACJT020000064.1:9830130-9861608 GCA_009936485.2 Gymnarchus niloticus | reverse complement strand
TTGCCACTGTCGCCTTTGGCTTACTCTCTGGGGACTGTGGACCCGGGACTATGTAAAGCGCTTTGTGACAGTGCTTCGTGTTAAAAGCGCTATATAAATAAAATTGAATTGAATTTAACCATGCTTATATTTCCATCCTTGTACACTTACTGTATCAATCAGCATATTCTCAGCAGGGTTCAACTTTTAAATATTTTTTTTTTGAAGGGTAAGACCTTGTGATGTTGCTTCATAAGCTTTGTCACTCTTTGTTGCTAATTATCACAAAAGTGGTAACATACATTATCTCATCAGGCCCTAATGAGCAGCAGTGACAATGTGCATTTTAACTTCTGTGATAAATAGCAACAAATGAAGAAATAAGAAGGAACATCACAATGTCTTATCCATTAAAAAAACAAAACAATAAATCTCTTTAAAAGATAAGCAAACAAAGAGAATATGCTGATTGACCCACAGGGGGGGGGCCATGACCAGGATTGGGAACCACTGGGCTAGACTAACCTGCTACCCTTTCACTCTAGTCCAATATTAGGAGAGGCTAACCTGAAACCCCTATTCTCTAGTCCAGTTTTAGGCTTTTCTAACCTGCTATCTCTGCTTTAGCCCAGGATTATTCTAGGCTAACCTGCTAGCATTACTTTATAGTTGAGTATTAGGCTAAACTAGTCCAATACACCTGCTCCGTTTTCCAGTTTTAGACTTAGGTAACCTGCTATCCCTGCTTTATCGTCCAGAATTAGGCTAGGCTAATCTGCTTCCCCTGCTCTATAGTGCAGTTTTAGGCTAGACTAACATGCTCTGTGGTCTCACTCTTAGCCCAGACTAACCTGCCCCAGTGAGCCCCCAGATTCTGTCCGATTTGACCCATGAGACTTTCAGGGCCATGCTCCCAGCGGCATGCATACGCCCAGGCTTCTGCGCTCCTCTCCAGCTCAGTGTCCCAGACCTGCAGCATAGCAGACAGTGGCTGTTCCTTAGGGTACATCCAGGTGGTCACATGATCAAAAGTCCTTGCATATGACCCATACTCTGGGAATAATCATGTCAATTACACCTGGAGGGATGTTAAATTGGTAGCCCCTGCAGGCTGAATATCCTTATACTGTACCTTTCATTCATGTTTTTATTGGATAGAAAACAGAAATGAGTGAAAATCATTATGCAAAACTTAATACTGTATTCTTTAGTTGATGATCTTATCCGGAGCATCTAGCCAAGTTATATGAAAACACTGGGCAGGCAACAGAAAACATCAACACAACAAATAAAAAATTGAAACTAAAAATGGTCTGTGTCATTATGTATAACAGTAATACTTAATTACATACCTTCATATGGATGGACAGCTGGAAGGATACTATCTTCATCATTTACAACAGCAAAAGAATTTAGTATGGATCCACCCTAAATGTACTAGACAGATTTTCCATGTTTGTAGAGGTAATGTTTGTGTCAGTGCTGAATGGACATGTCATTGATGAAGGAAGTTTATCACTGGTGAATGGGTGTGTCAGTGGAGAATTGGTGTGTCATTTGTGAATGGGGTATGTCAGTAGTGCATCAGGTGTATCAGTAGTCACTAAATAAAGAACTTCCTCTCTTATATTCTTGTCAATTTCTCACTTACCAGGTGCGTATATGACTGTCTGTCATACATAAGATAAATACAAAATATTTCAAACTTATTTTCTTATCAATATACAGGCTCAGACCAGTTTGACTTAGATCTATAATGATAAGCAAATTAATCAAAATGTGTGGACTGGGCCTCAATGTCCCTTGAAAGTAAATTATTGATTTGAAAGTTCATAACTGCATAAAAAGACACCATGATCAGGCTCTAACCCAGACCAGGATAAGGGATAGAAGATGGATGGATGGATGGATGGATGGATGGATGGATGGATGGATGGATTCCACCTTTTATTTTTCCTTACCATGTATTCCATGTTGGAGGCCTGTGGGTAAACCTGGCCCCTGAGTTTGTTGTGAAGATCCAGGATCAGACGCATGTCACTCTCTGTGATGGCCCTCCGCCCCCTTGGCCTGGGCAGCTCCGCCTCCCTGTCCAGAATCTCTTCCAGTAGGGTGCTGTTGTGCAGTACCATGGGAGCGACACTCTGGGAGAGAAGCAGCAGGAGCAGAAGCCTGAGCCAAGCCAGGGGTGCAGCGCTCATGGTGAGGAGGCTCCAACCTCTTGGGACTTCCTCCAACATAAAGTCAATCTCAGGGAAAGAAGCAGCCTGATTGGTTGGTCCACCACCCCGAGAGAAGCTGGGTAAATACCTCGAGTAAATATCGTACATGGGAGCCAAAGTGAACCACTGTGGCCTGTAGAAAAAGAGGATGGATGCCAGAGTATGCAGATGGCAAATAAAGAGCCACTGTGAGGATGATTTATTGTCAAATTACAAAAGACACTGTCTGATTAATCAGTGAAATGAGCTGCTCACTCCCTTACATGGATAAAGGACAGTTGAGCCAAGCTTCTAGCACAACGATGTCATTTAATTATGACAGGACTGCTAATGCCCAGTACACTGATGGTAAATGGAAATGACATCACTCCTAAGTCCACCCAAAGGACAGTTTTTAGACCTTTAGCATTCCGCTTCTTTCTATTCCAATGTACTAGAACATATTACACTACTGTGCCTGTGGAGAATATTTTCCATAATTTAGATGATGCAGATTCAAAGGAATAGAATAAAATTCCTCAAACTGAGATTCTAACTTCAGTACAAATTGGCTTAATTGGGTTGCATTGATCAGTTAAATACACAGGACTAATCATTATGGAAATTCATAGACACACCTATGCTAGATCCATAGATTACATGATGGTCTTGTTTTATATGCCCCAGACATAGCTTTTCCAGTAATTCTGAATCTTTCCTCACTCTTTGTTGCTCAAGAGATGCACAGAAGCAATCACCTGGAAGTTTCCCTTTAACAAATGTGCATTTTTAACAATGAAAATAAAATGGAACTTTTTGTAAGCTTGTGTTTTAGTTTAGTCATTGAGATGCACTTACCTTAGCAGCGAAGAAGATTGTCCTCAGCTATGTTCCAGAAGTGTTCCTCTATTTCCATTTATTTCATATTGAGTAGAATTTTAAACAATTCTGTTGTCATTATCTTCTCTCCAACACAAATTTCATTTGCTCGTGTAGCTGACAAAACAAACAGCGTGTTCTCATATTCTGCTCTGCAGAAAAATCTCTGTACGTCTCAATATTTCCATCTTTGAAACAATTTTTTGTAGCACAAATCATACAAATCACTTTCTTAGGTCTCCTTCACCAAGGATTTTCCAGAGCAATTTCACATCATCTTGCCAGGTTTGCTGATAAGTTTGAGAACATCACTAAGCCTTGCACATCGTTCAAATTTTACAAATGTTTGAGCCGACGGGGGCTTTAAAGCTCAATCTACAGAATCACATCCTCCACTTTTATCCTATATTGGAATTCTGCGATGCATGACGCTTCCAACCACTCCTCTTTGGTGTGCCAGGAATGTTTATCCCTAGGGTCGGGTTTCATTTTTCGAGGACCTCACTCACCGTCCCCAAGGGAAAGCCAGAGCTGAAGCAAGCAAACAGCAAAGGGATCTTGAGTTACAGTTTGAATCTTTAGCTTTCACCCCAATGACTTGCTGCTCGCTGCCCAGGTCCAGAGGACAGGCCTACCGTATGTGTACATGTCAAAGAACACTTTCACTGAAGGGGCCACTGGTGTGTGTGCATGTCGATTCTCAGCCAACACGGCTTTTTCCTTGAAGTGCTTTGACATGCGTTTCATTTTGCTTAGTAAACTGAAGTGCTCAGATCTACTGACTCAGGTTTGCCTTAGAGAAAAGCAGAGGTACAGAGAGTTGTTACTGCAGTTGTGGCTACCAAAGATAGTGTGCAGATAGAGTAACTCTTGTGTGGTGGTTATCCACCGTTTTGTAGTCTTTTCTGCTTTGTCCATTATGGTCAAACTGTGCTTGCAGTGACAGGAAAACGTAATACTCCTCATCTGGTTTACTAACACGCTAAATCCTTCATGCCAAGGACCTAATCATTGCATGAATCTCAGCCACTTTACTGCCTACCTGTTACTTTTAAATATAACATAAATTTGCTGTGTATGTTATACTACAACATGGGAAGCTCTTTAGTCAAAGCTGCTGAAGTGTTTTAAAATAGTTTCACTTGTTTCTAACGTAAATATTGTTAATGGTGTAATCTCTGTCAGCTGGGATTTTGCCATATTACTGGCAGGGTGCCTTAACCACAACCAACAACTAAAGTAGCAGTCTGCCTGGGAGCTACAAAGCAAAGACTGTCACAGACCTCCATGTCCCAGGGTTCATGACCACACAACACAAATCCATTCATTGGTTCCTGCGCTTCTACATTTAACTGTGTATCAAAAATGCCAGAGCTTAAGCTTTAAGTAACTGCTGTAAGGCACAAAACCTGTACTTACTGAAAACTCAGGAGAAGTTTAAACTGAAATAAACTACAATAATTGCTAAGACAGATGTTCAAGGTATAGTTTTGAAAGGGTCTATTTATGCAGACAGAAGCTGGCTGTATATTTTTGGGTGTCTAAAGGTTATACCTGAAACCATATCTATAAACACTCTTTATGTATACAGTAATGTTTCCAAAAGGACCCCCCATGCCATCATTTGTTTTAAACCATTTTATCCTACTGCAAGTTTGCTGTTTTTTTTTATTGTTGCAGGATGGCACTTTCTGCTGATTATCACTACACATCCATACTTTCAGAGTGGAACACCAGTGCTGCAACTGGCTCACACAATTGTTTTAAAACCACTTACATACATGTAAGGAACCTATCTCAGGCAACACCCTGGACAACCCAACCCATCACAGGGCATTATTTACAGTCATTCACACACTCACACACTATGGACAACCTAGACGTGAACTAGCCCGCAATGCACATCTTTGGACTACAGGTGGAAACCAGAATCCCCGCAGAAAACCTGCAAAGCATGTGGAGAACATGCAAACCCCACGCACACAGAGCTGAATGCAGGATTCAAACCTCAAACCCAGGATGTCCTAAGCACTGAGTCACTGTGCCACCTGCACAGACCGAGATGTATAAATTATTCACAGTACAGATTCAAAATCATTCTTCTCATGGGATGACTGCTGCCAAGTGTCACACATCCAGAAACCAAAAAAACTTTCCTGACAGATATGCTTAAGGCAGAAACAAAACAACCACAGGGTGGCATGGTGGTTCCATGGTGGTACTGCTGCCTCCCAGCTTTAGGGCTGAATGAACCCTGCCTCTGCTCTGTGTGTGTATGTGTGTGTGTGTGTGTGTGTGTGTGTGATATTCTTTTCATATCATGAGTGTTTCCCCCACATGTGTGAAAGGCTGATTTGTGTCTCTAAATTGTTCCTAGTGTATGACTGTGTGCATGTACACGCCTGCTGAAGATCTGGCATCCTCCTCAGGGTGTACCTCAGGCTTAAATAATGCAGACAAGGCATTGAAGGCAATCCAACTGCATGCAAGATGCCAGCCTACTTAGCTTCATCTCCATTTCATGGGTTTATGTGTAATTATTCACAACTACTTGAGGGGAAAGTAAAACATATGTTTATCACTGCAGGTCCGGAAAAACTTAGTGACCGAAAGACATGATGCATTTTTGTTGCATGGCTCTCTCTGGTGGTCAAACAGTAACATTACACTCTGATTTCAATGATATTACATTCTGCTTTCAAGTAATTTCACCACATAAATCACTTTTGCTTCATTGAATACATTAAAATGATTCAATACCACTTATAAATAGCACTGTGATAAACGAAGTTAACATTTTTTTTCCTTAAAACTATAGTATATATTACAGATGCTTAAAGAAGACATCTCATTGTAATTTTTATACATTGTTAGCATTTTTAAATCACTTACAGTCATTTTGCTTCTACTACAGTAACCTTCACAAGTGTGCAACAATAGGCCCAAACTGGATCCTAATGATGTGTCGAGTAACAGGACATCCCTTTTTTATTAAAATATTTGACACTTTCTCTTCAAACAGATGATTAAATCTCTCTTTCTGTCTTCAGAAGGTGCTCTCTCAGTTCATGTTGTGTCTGATCAGGGCATTGCCAGTTAATTAGAGTTAATAATGGGTCTTCTAAACATTCAGTGACTACAGTGCTTGAAATGCCGCCTGTTTTTCACATCATTCATCTGGAATCCCAAGTGATAACTGGTTATCCTGGCTTCTGATACAACAGACCGCTTAATTCCTGATTTTTGACTGGCATGTTTTGAAATTTTGATTTGCATTTTAAAATTTGGGGGAGACAGTGGCTCAGTGGTTAGAACAGTTGCCTCACACCTCTAGCAGTGGAGGTTCAACTCCCACCCATGCATGGGGAACCTGTATGTTCTCCTGGTGCTTCACAAGTGCCCTCTGGGTATTCTGATTTCCTTCTGCATTCTAAAGATGTGACTCTAAGGCAATTGTGTGTGTGTTTGTGGGTGGGTAGGTAGGTATATCCTGCAGTGGGTTTGAAGCCTGCAGGGTGTCCCCTAAGCTGCCTGGGATAGGCTCCAGGCCCACCCACAACCCTGCATAGTATGAAGCAGTTTGGAAGATAGATGGATGTTGAAATTTCCCAATCTGCTGTTCCTTCTGGCTAGAACTGTATGAATAAATACTCAGACATGTTAAGCTGCTTCATGTGTGAGCTACTGAAAAATATCAATTCCCCTTAATTAAATTAACTAGCCATTCAGTTCTATCATAAGGTCATTTAGCTATTTAACAATAAAATAATGTTGCTAATGTGCACTATGAAGGGAAAAAGAGAAACTTGGACAAGACAGCACATTGAGTTAGGCAGTCTATCCTCCTTACTGGTTTTTCTGTTCACTGGACCCTGAGAAATTTTGAAGCAGGTAACCAACAGAACTTAGGGCTGCTGCAGATGGGTGTCTCCAGGACAAGGTGTATGACGAGGTGGAGTCGTGTAGGAGACTGAAAACAAAGGGACAGGAACAGGAAGTGGGACCCAGAAACCAAGAAACAAAACGGGAACATAAAATAAAGTTGAAGATGAACACAGCAGCTGTGGACCACCGGCTCATCGATACCACGGACACGGCAAATGAGACGTGTGCGAAGTAGAACTGTCAGACTCCAGGCAGTGGAGATTTGCAGGGTATACCAGAACAGGTGCAGGAACATTGGGAGTTTTACTCAGATAACAGGATGCCAGAACCATAACCCAGGAAAGAAGATGCTAGGGCTCCCAGAAATGTGTCCACTGGCCTGAAGTGTCATTTTTCATCAGCAGAATCCTGGAAAGTCAGAGAAATGCTGCCTCAGCCTTCTTTGGAAAAGCTGTACATACTTTTGTTGCTCCCTGATTAGATGACTGTTACACTATGCTGACTATAAATGTTCTTCACCAATGGTAAGATTTCTCAATATGGCATGCTAACTTACTAGTTCAGCACTCACTTCCCTGCATTGTCCTCCATTTACAGTTAATGTAAGATCTCATCTTCTCTCATCTGATACCTCAGACCACCAGCATCTCAAACAACCACCAATATGTAGATGACACATAGTAAAGTGAAATGATAACCACATGACACATCAGCCTGTCAATCCAGTGTAATTATATGGGTATTGCTGCACATTGTTCCACTTACTGTACATAAATATTGCTCAGTTATTAGCACTTTCAGCTCACACTTCCAGGGTTCCAGAACATGCCGACACCACTTTGTGTGTGTCAAGTGCAGGTTTGTTCCTGCTCTCCAATGAAATGACACATCTCGAAAGTTGCCTCTAGATTGTGGTTGTGTGGGCATGTACCTTGTGATGGCCTAGCAACACATTCAGGGTGTACCTCACCCATGTGCTCTATACTGCCTGGGGTAGGCTTTAGGTATCCCTGTGACCCTGACCACGACAAATGGATCGATGGATGGATGGATGGATGGATGGATATACAACAATTGCCACCATAGGGCAGTGTTGTCCAGCAATTCTAGAAATTTGACCCACTTCAAAAGAATGGGAAGGTTTTTGAGTAATATACAGTACATATTATCTGAAGCCAAATGAATAATGCAAGTGTAATATAGTATTGTTCTCTACACATTGTAATGCTGATAATACAGGTCTTCAAAATTGATTAGAGCTGCAAAATCTGTTAGACTGATGCTGACGATTAAATGGTCTTTAAATTGTTGTAAGGTAGCCATCCAAGGGTTTTAGACCCTTAAGCTCATGAAGCTATGCACTGCCACTGTGCTGTAATAGCAGCCTGGTTCCTGCATTACTGGAAACTACAATTCCCGTGATGCTTGTGACTAGGACGTGACATGAAATGATGGCAACTGAGAAGTTGAGTAAAGGCCAGTGAAATGAAGTGACGTGTGTCTATCTGAATTTCTAATTAATATTAATGCAGTGTGCACTGTCCGAAATAGCCTTAAACACACCTTTTTGTATTTCCTCTTCATAATATTACACGCTCTTCAAATTACACACCTATAGCAGCAGATTTTCCAGCGCACGCAAATCACACACTTGCACAGTACATTTCCGTTCATGAAAAAAAAGAACTTTTGTCCATTAAAAGTCTTACATGTACTTGTGCCTTGTATTTCACTTGTTTTATTTTAAAAGAATCCTAAATGCAGGAACCCCATATAGCTAGCCATGAATAAAAAATAATAAGAGCTTCCATTACCATGTACAGTATTAGCATTCCGAAGGCCCAAACATTCAAAGTGTTATATTACAGCTGGCACACGTCATCCGTGCCTGAGAGTGCATGCCATGTACTCTGGTTTCTGTGTGATCCATCTGCCTGGTTATATTACTGTGTCACTTTTACAGCCCTTTGAAAAGCTCTGGGTGCTTCAGCAATCAAGACTGTAATACATGTGCTGATCCCAGCCAATTTAGTTAATGCTAATGTTAATAGAAACACGTTTTTTTGTTTGAGCATTTAATGGGCAAAGAGGGGAAGCAGGAAAGTGTGCTAATGTGTCACTGGGGAAGTCTCTAGAAAAGGCTGAACAAAACATGGTGGGAGATACACACATACATACAATATTTGTCATTTGAAAAAAGGGAAAAATCATTAAAAAAAATTCAAATTCATTAACTTTGTGACATTGAAATACTCATGCAACTCTATTGCTATACAGTACTCTGTGCTGGCATCCAGGAGGTTCTGAAGTGTCTTCTGCAGAAGATCAGGTCTGAACCAGAAACACAGGACCTTCAGTTTCAAGATGGGTACCACCCAGAGTGCCTCGGAGATACCATCCACACGGGGGGGTCCTCAGAGATACCATCCACACGTGGGGTCCCGAGGAGCTGCTTCTGCAGCCAGTGAAAGGGGGCTTATCAGAACCAGTACATGTAGTTAGAGCTGACAGCGGGGGAGCACAGGTTGCTGCTGCAGGAGCCCCCGTAGGTGTGGGGGCAACCAGAGCAGGGAACGCCCACCTGGTAGGGTGGCTCACCAATCCAGTTCCCCCTGTGGAGATGATGGTAGAAACACCCAGGTGATGTCACAATTGTGGCTCAGATCCAGCCCTTGGGAAAATGAGCCAAGCCTCCCCAAAGCTTGAGCATAACGACAAAGAGAAAAATGCCAAAATATGATGGCAGACCCTCTAGCCCATCTACTTTTCAGGCAATGTATTACTAATGTCCAGTTTAATTAATGACCTTGCAGCCCATCTACTTTTTGGTGAATGTATTACTAATGTCCAGTTTAATTAATGACCTTGCAGCCCATCTGCTTTTTGGTCAATGTATTACTAATGTCCAGTTTAATTAATGACCCTGTCCAAGTGTGCCAAAAGGAATGATGGCAAAACCTATAAAACTTTCTGTGTTGAAAAAAAAATCTACCTTCTGGCCAAACCCCAGTATGTTCCCATCTATGGTCGTGTGTTTCTAAATCATGGTTAGCAAAAAAGTAGTCAGCAGGGTTGGCCTTATCTGTGCCTCTCTGGGTTTCATACATTGGGGTTAGATGCCCATGAATAGAAGACTAAGGGCTTTGATACTTCTAACCGGTCCTTGTATGGCAACATGCTGAGAAGGGACCCCATTGTTTTTGATAATGTAGAACTGGCGTTTGTATCGCGTTTAATGTATCTGTTATTTTGTCACCCACGCAGGCTTTCACAATTCCCTCATCTCCTTGTTCTCAAAGTCACTATCTAGGAGCACCAGCCATGTGAATACATACTTGGGGGAGTAATTGCACACCAGGTATGTGGCCATCCTCCACAGAGAGCCCCAGACGTTCATATTGTAGCAGAGCTGCACGGCACATCCCACCCTCCGTGATTTTGCCCAGACCATCTGCAGAAAAATGGAGCGGGCTTCTCAGATTCACATGGAATTCTAGCAGCTTCCATCCAGGAAACATTCATATGTATGCTATATGGCCAAAAGTATGTGAACACCAGCAAATAGCAGTCTTCACATACCAGTTGGCCAATTAAGCTACACTCATTGCTGACATGGGCACACAATTAAGCACACAGCCATGAAATCTCCAGCAACAAACATTAGAATTGGTTATACTGAAGAGGTTAGTGACTTCCAATGTGGCACCATCATAGGATGTCACCTTTCCAACAAGTCAGTATCAAATTTCTGCTTTGGTCAACCGAAGGTAAAGTCATTATTGAGTGGAAAGTTCTAGAAGCAACAAGAGTTCAGTTGTGAATTGGCAGGCCACACAAATGAAAAGGAACTTGATCACCCAACATCAACACTCAACCTTACTGATGCTGTTATGGCCCCCCAACAACATTCCAAAATCTAACAGAAAGCCTTTCCAGAAGACTAGAATGCTTTAGCATGCCTTTATGCAGTTTGTTATTCCTTTGTTTTTCAATTCCATCCATCCGTAAACTGGCTGTTAACAACAACTTAATTTCTCAGGACAATTTGGATTCAGTTATTTATCTAGGTTAGGAACCAGTGTGATAACGGCAATACCTAACAAATCCCAGTCCAATGGGGGGAGAATGTGACCAATCCAAAAACATCGAGCTTAGCTACAACAATACCCACAGGGCCTTCATGGCATGCCAGGGTGGGATATTATGTACTGCCACTTTATCCCCATGGGAGAGATGGAGAAGGAGCTATGCAGCACATGGCAGGTGGACTGAAGCACTGCCACTCTGTCTATGGCTCTGCAGCTGGTCCACGCCTCACACTCTGGTTTAATATCTCCATACCTGAGTGTAATGCGTACACGTAGGTCCATAGCAGCGGAGGGGGCACCTGGGATTGCAGTCGCTGGGATAGGGAAATGCGTAGTCTTTGACCTCGTCGTACCAGGGCTTCACAAGCTGCAAAATGGACCTGAAGCTGAACAGCCAAGACAAGTAGCAGGTTATAGTTTCCAGGTCCAAGACATCATCATATCAAAACAAACACAAGGTGTACAATTAACACAGGTACATTCACTGCACATTGTTGGGTGTTCCACAGAGTCATAAGAGGACACATATGTGTAATGAATATTACAGCTATGAACAGAGAAGATTATAAACGTCCATCAGAAAAATGTATGTCAGTCTTACATGTCGATCCATTTAAAATATACCACCAAAGGAATACGATGAAGTGTATTATACCCGCCAGTTCTGACAGAGAGGTTCTGTCCATAAATCCTCATGAGATACTGCGGCCCGTGATCCCAAATGCATGTGGCTGCCCAAGCCTCTGCTGACAGGGCCAAGCTCTCATCCCAGACCTGAGGAGGAGGCAAGGACGGCGATGTCAATATGACCGAATCCTTGAATGTAGTCCAAAATGGTCAAAATGGTTAGGAAGCATGCTTAGGATTGGGCTTGGAATCCAGTCCTCAGAGAGGGTGTAGAGGCATGTCTACGAAGGTCATTTTGAAGACATACTCACAATTTTTACAACATAATATGTATCCACAGCAGTCATATCTCAATATATTTTGAGAGTGGTCACACTGAAAGGTTCATACTCAGGGACCTTGCTCACAGTAGCCTATAATTTTGTAATTCACATAATAGAGTTGCTTCCCAACCACATCCAGGGCAAAATGTATGATTGACTTTCATGTGGCATATTATGATGCTCAGAAATAACATACAGTGTATAATTTGGAATGATACATAACATTCCCCCGTCCCAATAATTCTGTTTTGCATCCAGCTGTAGTGTTCACAAAAATATTACTAAACCTAAAAACGTTATTGCAGTAATTAATGTCCTTATAAGAAAGTATTTATTATTTATTGTAAACAATAAATAAATTGTCACTTATAATGCTCACAATTTTAATTACTGTAGCACGTATTGCATTTGTTTAACTAAATTAAAGATAACTGCATGCACTTTCCTAAGCAATACTACCCTGCTTTAAACTAACTTATTGGATACTTACCATATACTCCATGTTGGCTGCAGGTGGGAAGACATTTGCTCGTACCATGTTGTGATAATTTACGATGGCAATCATATCGTTCTGTGAAATGTACCGCTTCACGCGCCTGGTCCTTGATGCGTTTGCGTGGGTGACCGCTAAATGAACGCCAGTGAACGCGCTGGTTGTCGAAACAGGACCCGAGGAATTCACTACGGCAACACTGTCACTAATAGCGAGGGTCGTAACAACCACTATCAAAGACACACAGACGTCGCTCGTACTTATAAGCATGGTGTTGCAATTGATTTTCACATTTACGTATATACAGTAATTCTACTTTTAAAAATGGACAGGTTGTAGAATTCAAACACCAGTCGCAGAAAGTAAAATTAAGTACGACAGTATAGTTTCCGAGTTTAAAGGAATAACTGAAACTTTGAATTCAAAATATTACTACAACGTTTATAGGCCTATAAACGATTAAACTCTAACCTATAAACGATTAAAACTCCATTCTACCTGAGACGACTTTCTCTGGTTTCTGCAAGCCAGAAAATCTGTGATTCCATTGCTTCTTGAAATTTTATGCTTCTCAAAATTGCCGTGTCGTATTTGGGCTGTGCCTTACTGCTACCTATAGGAGATCTCTGACGACCCATAGGGTTGGCACGTTAAAGTGTTCCTATTCCTCAGGAAAGTTATTATTCACAACGCAATTCCCTAACAGTAAACTATGCAAAATTTGGAAATGTAGCTTTTTCTAAAATCACAGTTTGTGTTCTCTTAAAAAAACACATTTGCTTTATGTCTGAACATCAGGAAATATTCATCATCATGATCACTTAAATGATCTACCATAAAAAAGTATTGAGTACCATTGAAAGCCACTGGACATAGAACTGTAGCCTTGCAAACTTACCTTGTCATATGTATGTTCCTGTCAGCAAACCAATAGCACATCTGGAACCACACAGCCAATCGAGCCAATATCCAAACATGGTGTAAGTGTGACAGTATAACCAGCAAACCAATAGCATGGAGCCACACATAGCCGATCCAACCAGTATCTAAACAAGGTGTAACAATATAATCAGTAAACCACCCAGCAAACATGGAACGTTACAGGTACGTTATAGGAACGTTAAGAACGTAATGAGAACATTATTGGATGTTGTGGGAACGTTCCCTGTTTGCTGGGCAATAGCACAGAACCACACATAGCCTATCCAGTCAGTATCAAAACAAGGTGTAATGGTAACAGTATAATAAATTGCACGTGGAACATAACTGGGCAAAGGATGAAGCACTATGTTTTGTGGTACACATATTGGCTCCCAAGGACTGAAAATGTGATCTGTTACTGTTTTGTATTACATGCATAATGTTGTGTTTCTAAAAGCTGAATATTCACATGCAGAAAATGTGTTCTTGCTGAAATTATTTACAGTGCAGTAATGAAGACCAAGTGTCACTGTTATATCCATCATGAATGCTTTTGTTTGCTGTTGTCATTCTAGCATCATGGTGCTTATAAGCTCTAAAATAAATCCTTTTTCTGAAAGAAATGGAGTTAACCATTCAGCCCATTTGAAGATTTAAATTTACATCTGTAAACAGTAAAATGATTTTCAGACATTATATTTGCAGAAATGAACAATGTACAGATGGAGGGAGTACAGACCATTTGTAGATGATTTATTTTGTTCTGTTTTGTAAATTCTGTTTCACTCACCTGTTCACATGTGTTTATCTCACACAGATCCATTTTGGGGAAAAAAAAAACATAAACCTGGATTGGAAGAAGTCTGAAAAGCTGTTGGGCATTATTTTACATCTTTGCTGCCAATTAATGCTGCATCCTGACTGGGATTTGTAAAATTTTATCAAATACACCAGTCTTGTTCTCTTAATGTTGTCATAGATCAGTTCAGGAGGTATCGTTCAACTTTCAACTGGTGTTTTTTTCCTGGATTTATTTTAAGAATTTCTGGGTAATTAGCATAGTTTCAAAGTTACTTGAGTACATTTGGCTCTTTCCAGATGTCCTTGATAGGTATATAGTTAATTTATATTGCTGGCCCATTCTTCATGTTAGTAGGTTCAATTCAATTTCAGTTCAATTTTATTTATATAGCACCTTTAACCATTGTCACAAAGCATGTTACATAGTTGCGGGTTCAAGATTCCCAGAGAGTAAGCCAAAGGCAACAGTGACAAGGAAAAACTCCCTCAGGTGGAAGAAACCTTGGGAGGAACCAGACTCAAGGGGGAAGCCCATCCTCCTCTGGCCAGCACCGGGCAGGAAAAGTTCATTAATTTCATTAATACAATATGAACAACAACAAGGTATAACAGTCAGATGGACAAAAGCATGTTGGAGGAGGCAGTCAGGTGATTGGGTTGTATGGCAAGTTTGGTGACTCAAATGATGGCAAACCAGTCAGGATAGACAGGTGATGGGGAGGGAAGGCACGGTAGGCCAGCAGACAAATATAGGGGGACCTCTTTAATCTGGATCTCTGAAAGGAACACCCCAGAAGGGGGGAAGGGGGGGGAGAAAAGTGCACGAGAAAAGCAGCAATTTAAGATGACAGAATAATTGCAATTAAACAGCAAGAACTCCAGCATGACTATATATGGCAGCATAATGATGACATACGCATGTCAAATCCCTGAACACCAGCACTCCAACAACACACAACAGCGTGCGAAGCAGGAGTGACAGCACTGACAGAACATTTCATCCAAAGTCAATGGCATTGATCCCCACCCAGTTCTACACCTCAGACTATAGCCTAGCTGAGGAGTGAGTAACTACTTAAGGTCTCTGTAAGCTAGACTAAACAGGTGCGTTTTCAGCCTAGACTGTAAAGACAGAGAGTGAGCCGGAGTCCGGTACTGAAATGGTGAGAGTAATAAATGAATTCCCTTGTTCTTGATTACATTTACATGTGGCTACCTATAGTTTAGAGTCATGGTCAGAATCTACAAAGTCTTTATTTGTCTTACTGGGGCTTAAATCCTGAGCCAAGAAAAGTTGGCCAAAAGTGGAGGAAGATTAGCAGGTATGTAAACACGTTATCAGGAGCAACAGCTAGAGAAGACCTCGAGCTGGTCTTTGCTGTTAGTTAGACAGGGTGAAATTAATGTAAAAGCTGAGCCATAACTTTCTGATCACAGGGAGGGTTGAAATGGTTGAGTATTGAACTATAGTTGAGTATAGGAGTATAGGTCATCGTTTTGCATCTGTGTGACAAACATACACATAAACTTGAAGACCGGCTAAAACATGAATGGCATCCCCACAGGAAAACAGCGTACCACAAGAATGAGTGTAGAAGGAGAACATCAAAGAATGGAATAGTGAAAAGCAGATGATCCTGTGAAAACCTACACCACCTGGCAGGAGTACCTGCGAGGCCTCAATTGGCAATTTCAAGAAAGTGCATTTTGTTCAGGATGGCACTTCACCAGGAAGATGCATGGCCGCCTGTGCTTTTGTACAGCTGAGGCTGCACTGTTCTCTTCCTGTTCAGGGCCATGCGTTCGCAGGTCATCAACTGTAAGCTTGATGTCTTGCTTCGCGAAGTGGCTTCTGGAACGAGCCTCACACCTCCCGATGCAGTCGTTAGCATCACCCTGTTCTCTCAGTACCTGGTCCAGTGAGTTAAATGACGATGTCTGCTTTTACAGTCACTAGCAGATATGGCCAAGACACTCCTGTATCTTCCTTACAATTGGATTTCTGATTTAGACATTCATTTGCATTTTATTGCAGGAATATTACTCATTTGCCATGCCAGAGAGAGCAGTTTACCCAATATTGGTTATGTCGGGACAGTGCTCTATAGTTGATTATTTAAATTCAGTGCATGAAACAGAGTGACTTACCCAGTTAATAACAACATCACACATTGGTTTCATGTACTGAATATTGCCTCTGTCAAACAGTCAGAACAAACCTGAGTAGAATTTAGATTAGGTGTTTTAAGCAAACGTTCCTGTAGCAGCCTCCTCTCCAAGGTAGACTATTCTTCTTCACATCTTTAACCAGTGGGCAAAGATAAGCGTATTTCTGAAGGTAAGTTAACACTTCTTAAAATAATTGTACCTCAGCTCACAATTGTTTTGCATGTATAACTGGTGTAACTAAACTCTGCTTTTGCAAGGATCCCCCAATCTGCTGCAGGAAGTTCAGACTGCTAATCTAGCCTGTGTAACTGTATGACGTCATTAATTGCTATAAAAACCCGTTGACCCTGATTCACGATTTTACACATTGCATATTAATGTTAAAATAACAACCATATGGAACTAACAATGCAAATCAACATTTAAACCATGCAGTGTGTGAAGGGATTTTTCATTATTTGTCCAGATAATTGGGATAAAACATGACTTGTTTCCTAGATATATTAATTCTGGCACATCAGTGGAGTACAGCTTCAGAGTATACATCAGCGAGATGTCTCTGTTTCCAGCTGGATCATGAAGAAGCTCCACCCTAGAAGCCTGGACTCAGCTAAAGCTCATAAAAATGTGCCAAGCCTCACGTCATACCCTGGCCAGGTTTAGTTCACTGAATGTGTAATTAAATTGTAATAAATTTTTGAAATGCCAAGCAGATGTTTGCAGCTTGTAAAGCTCTTTTAGCCTTAGCTCTGCAAAACCAGTCAGTCCATTAACTTCTAAGATGATGTGTCCTGTATTGAAGTGACTTGGTACTTTTTTTGGAATGTGTCGGAGGCCTGAAATGCAGGAATAGATGTATATTAACAAATGAAATGAAGCTGACCAGACAAAACATGAAATATCTTGGGTTCATACTGTCTGCAATGAAATAAAAGTCAAAGTAAATTTAAGAATCACTGCATTTTTTTAATTTGCATTTTCCATACCGTCCCAAATTTTTCTGATTTGGGGTTGTATGTTTTTTTCATCAGTTTTTAATAATGATAACTGTAACATGCATCTTTCATACAGTCTTTTGCATTATTGTTCTTATGCTTAACTTAGAAGTGTGGCTGTTGCCATAGAAACTGGGAAATCATATTTAGTAGTAATAACTGAAGCACTGATATGAAATACAGTGTAGTAGTAACGTAAACTGTAGTCATGGCTTTGAGCAGGTTAATAAAAGGACAAATTCTGTTAAAGTACTATTTTTGAACAGGAGAAACAAGTTCCATCAATTCATTATCCCCAACTTTATCTTGGCCCAGGTCAAAGGGGCAGCAGTCTAAGCAGAGATTCCTAGACCTCCCTCTCCCTAGCCACCTCCTCCAGCTCCCCATGGGAGATACTGAGGCATTCCTAGGCCAGCTGAGAGATATAATCTCTCCAGTGTGTCCTGGGTCAGTCCCGGTGCCTCCTCCCTGTCGGACATGCCTGAAACACCTCTCATGTGAGGGGTCCACGTGGCATCCTAGAAGGATGGCTGAACCACCTCAGCTGGCTCCGTTTGACATGGAGGAGCAGTGGCTCTACTCTGAAGTGTCACTGTGCACTGACACCCCGCAAAGGAAGCTCATTTCTGTTCTTTGTGGCTGCAGTCTCATTCTTTTGGTCATGACCTATAGCTTATGACCATACATGAGGGATGGAACGTACATTGACCAGTAAATCGACAGCCTTGTGTTTTGACTCAGATCTCTGTTCGCCACGACAAACCAATACAGCATCCACACGACTGCTGATGCTGCACCTATCCACCTGTCAATCTCCCGCTCCATCCTTTCCTCACTCGTGAAGAAGGCCCTGAGATACTTAAACTCCTCCAATTTAAGCCTCATCCCCTACCCAAGGAGGAAAGTCCATCCTTTTCCACTTGAGAATCTCGGTCACAGACTTCGAAGCACTGATCCTTGACACTCGCCAGTACCTTTTCAGCTGAAGTCCCACCGACATAACCAAGCTCAGTAAGACTTCTTTAGTCTGATGGCCCCATTAACCAATGGTGTCCACCACCAGGTTCGAGGGTTGCCCCCTCAACAGGCGCCAATGGCCTTAAAGCCACAACTTCATGCAGCTGCATCAGGAATGGAGGCACGGAACATGGGCCATTCGGTCTCAATGTCCCTTGCCTCCCTCAGTATGCAGAAGAAGTTCTACCAGAGGTGTGAGGTGAAGATCTCCCAGACAGGGGCCTCAACCAAACGCTCCCAGTGCAGTCTCACTATACATTTGGCTACACCAGGCCTGTCTGGCATCTTCCACCACCAATTAATCCAAATCACCATCAGGTGGTGATCAACTGACAGCTCAGTTCTACTCTTCAGAGAAGTGTCCAAGACATATACCTGCAGTTCTGATGATATGACTACAGAGTTGATCATCGACTTATGACCTAGGGTGTTCTGGAGCCAGGTGCACTTATGAACATCCTTATGCTCGAATAAGGTGTTCATTATGGACAAACTGTGATTAGCTTACAATTCCAATAATAGACCACCTTTCGAATTCAGATCAGGCAGGTTGTTCTTCTCGATCACCCCCTTCCAGGTTTCACTCTTGTTACCCACATAAGCATTACAGTCCCCCAGTTGAACAATGGAGTCCCCAGAGAAAGTGCCATTTAGTACCCCACCAAAGGTCTCCAAGAAAGTCGGAACTGATGTTCAGTGCATAAGCACAGACAACAGTGAGAGCCCGTCCCAAGACTCAAAGGTACAGGGAGGTGACCTTCTTGTTTATTGGGGTAAACACAAATGTACAAGCATCGAACTGGTAGGCTATAAGTAAACCCACAACAGCCTGTTGCAACAGCAACTCTGGTAGTCTGTGTCCATCCCATGACAATATAAACAAACAAAGAGTAATACATTAAGAAATAACATAACTTATGGTTCCCAAACATCTCCTCAAAAGCACATATTGCACACAAGTTTAGTGGAATGTGGGCCCCAGTGAAGGGGAGCCATGGGCTCTGATGCTGAGGATTGGGCAGCCAGGGGGCGTGGCTCCCTCAGATCACCACAGAATTCCAATAACAAATTCCATCTGAGCTGATATACAGTTCCTGCACGGAAAAATGGGCTTAAACATTTTGTCTTCCAGCCCAAGACTTTTGCACAGTACGATATATATATATATGTACAGTATAAGTACTGATCAACACTGTAGCTTCGGGCCTCCAAGGTTGTGGGTTCGAATCCCACGTCCCCTGTTTGTGTGTGGACTTTGCATGCTATCCCCATGTTTGCACAGGTTTTCCTCCACATATTCTCATTTTTCCCCACAACCCAAAAACATGCAGTTATGTTCCAAATAGTTTAAAATGTTTGTGCGTGGTCGAGTGTGTGCTCTTTGATGAACTGGCATCTTGTGTGACCCCTGCCTTGAGCTCAGTGTAGCTGCAGGCTCATTGCAACGTGTGACTGGATAAACCGTATGGAAAATGACTAGATGAGTATCCATTCAGCATGTTATTTTATAAGTTGCTGAAACATGAAATGTCCCCTGTCTTACCACATAGTTCCACATTCCAGATATGGCCAATGCAAGCTGACTGCACAGAGGTCTTTCTGTAACAGAAGAGGGACATTAACCCAATAAAATCATGTCTGCTTGGCTTCTCCATTTTTTTACAGCAGACATATTTTAACAGCTCTATCACAATTGATAGTTGTGCATATGGTTTATAAATATCAGTATTCTATTTTCCCTTTTGACCAGCATTTATAAGTTAAACATAAACGGTGCTGACAATGAAACTTTCACTCTAAGTCCTTTCTAACCACCTCACCATGCCTTTTTCCAGGCTGAGATAATCAGAGGTAGAAAAACATATGAGTTCACTAGCCTTGTTTATCCAAGCTGTTATAACATATATATCTAAGATAAGAAGCAGACTTGTCAAATTATATTCCAATTGTGATTTAATTGTTAAAAATAGTCAAGGCTTATTTTAGTTGCTTCATTATTTTGGACCTCAAGCTTTTATTATTTAGGTATTATAGGCATTCAGTAAAATTTATATAAACCACTGGAATGGTTACTTTAGGGTTGATTCTGCAATGCCAACAGATGATCTTACATTGCATCCATTCTCTTGCCATACTGATGTAGTTATTTATAATATGAATTTGCAAGAATCAAAATGTTATTTTGCTCACATGGTTTGAACACTTAGACAATGGTGTACAGTGTATACTTGCTGAAAATGAAGTGTTTTCAGAACCCAGGGCATAATTTGATGAACAATTTTAGCATTAAATCACCCAACATGCATTCCCAGCTTTTTTGCCTCTGTTTCCAGACATACAGGGTTGAGTTGTCCTTCACTTTCAGTTGTCATGGGAAAACTGCTGCATAATTTCATGGAATGTTTTGTATTTGTACCTTGCTGAAGAATGAAGGAGTGCCCAATCAGCCGTGACACTGATGGAAGGGCCTGCCTTTCAAGTATGTTAGGGTAGCTATTCTGATTGAGATTACCCCAGGATTAGAGCTGACACCCACAGTAAAGGACATGTGAGTTAGCTGCCATTTTCTGTGCTGTCCTAAGCACAGGCTGCTTATACATGGTATGTAGGGAAGGGTATTCATTCCTGCCAGTGATTCTCACTGCAGTTTTTACAACACCACAACACCTGCAAGCTGAGATTTTAACTCAGTTGAAAGGGTTCCATACCATGCGTGTATCCCATCGATGAGTAAACTCGCCAGAGCTGCGCGATAAAAGAGAAACATAATTTATCAGAGTCTGAGCTTTGCTGTAGTCTTGAACAAAGCTTATCAACACGGACTTTCCATATGAAGGTGTTATCAATATGGACACCAAGATACTTGTAGGAGCGTCTGTCGCACACTTTCTCCCTGGCTCTGCCCCCTGCTGCTTGGTGTCCTCGTGCTGCACCTGGTTGCCATGGTGACCCTGATTGACTCATTCCGCACCTGGTGTCTTTTGCTTCATTAAGCATGTGGTTGCCTGGTGACCCTGCCCTATTTCCTCGCAGACTGTCCTGTGAGATAGACAGTGCTGATCTGATGGGTGTCTGGTAGGTGCTGCCTGTTCATGCTACCTTGTTCAGTGCTTTGAACCAGCTCTCTGCTCCGTCAAGACGCTCAGGCCCCCACCACGGTATGTCTGCCTGTCTGAGAGACTGATATTACTACATGCCAATGAGTAGCCAAGAGTGACCCAGCCTATAGAGGCCAGAGTCACCACAATCTATGGGAACTTGATGCCTAAGGAAGGACACCTTTCCCTATTCCGGGTTTCCCAGTGTGCCTGCATCCCCTCATAACCCTGTTCCTGTGCCTGCACTCCTTGAGGTCTAGTTGTGGTTCTCTGTAGTAACCCTGGAAGTCTGGTCTCTCTCTGGAGCACTCCCTGGCAGGCACGTGCGGTGGGGAGACTGGGGTGCCCGATCACCTGCCCTTTTTGCCCACAGCACCAAAAGTGCCCAAAACAATTGCCCCAACTCCCCCCCAGTGGCATTATTTAGTATTCAACACTTCCCCCAGTTGAGAAATGTAGCTGGAAGCACTTGCACCCCAGTTGTGTGTTTTAGGACCCCCTGCCTGACCCCGGGTGCTGCTGTTTTGCCTTTCAGGACCTGCCCCTCTAAAAGTCTCTCCGGCCTGTCACGTCTGTCCATTCTGCTCTGTTGTTCCCTGTTCATGTCTTTCCATGTGGCAGCATTCCAGGCGCCATCCTCATTGAGTCACATTTCCCACGTGTCTCTCTTCGCCAAGCACTGCTGTCCTCACCAAACTGTTCCAGGTCTCTCTCTGTTATTGTCCTTTATTGCTTTGTTCCCCCCTGCCCTGTGCCACAACAGTTCCTGATTAA
Organism: Gymnarchus niloticus; assembly: GCA_009936485.2. Lineage (NCBI taxonomy): Eukaryota > Metazoa > Chordata > Actinopteri > Osteoglossiformes > Gymnarchidae > Gymnarchus > Gymnarchus niloticus. The sequence goes on along the minus strand of JAACJT020000064.1, from coordinate 9,839,358 downwards.
TGAGGATGTCATGGACAATAGCTGGTTTATGACCATCTACTGATCTGAGATCAGATATGATTTCTGCCATCTTCTTTAGTGTTAAGATAAGGTGGTTACCATCACATCACTAGACAAATCCAGCTACTTCAGAATGTTAATCTGAATCATGTTCTCCATCCAATAGACTTAGAATAGCAGTGTCATCAGACAACTTGACAAAATGTTTGAATATATCTGTTTACACAATCATTTGTGTACAATGTAAACAGGACAGGAAAACTCACAACAGCCTAGGGGAGCACCTGTGCTAATGAGTTTAGGATCAGATAAAATATAATTCACCTTCACATACTGAAAACGATTATTGGTAGTTAAAAAAGTAAATTACCATTTAATAATGATAGCATTAAAACTCATCTTTTTGAGTTTCAGCCATATTGATTGTTTGAGGGAGTATTAAAAGCTGAACTAAAATCAGCAAAAAGCAGGTGTGCAAAAGCCTTAGTATTTTCTAACAGTAAATTTTCATCAGTTTTGAACATGACTTATTTCCTCTAATTATCCATGACACCCTCATTAATCAAGTGTACTCCTCCAAGTTAAAAGCATTCAGTTTTAAGCATAAATCTTATGGTTTCAGGAACATATACTCAAAACTTTGACTGATACTGTATATTCTCAACAATAGCATGTAAATATAATGTAAATGGCTAGTAGATTCCTTAATTAATTTGTAACCTAATTTCCTTTTTGTGAAGCCTTTTTCTTAAATATAACAGTGCTGATGAATTTCATTTTTATTTTTGATTCATGGTTGCAAATGATACAGGCTGCAAGCAGATTGCACTAGTGTCCTTATTTCAAATGCTAAATCTTGCAAAACACTCTTCCAGCCAAAAACAATAACTGGAGTGCTCGCTGTGAGCTGTGACCTGAGAAATTTGCACAACTGCAATTATTTATCTCATGTTCCTGGAGTTTATGGCGAGTCCTGTTTCGAGTTGTTTCTCTAAGCTGGTTACTCTCCCTGACAGACTCCATGTGGCAGTCACATTGTTGTCCAGTGGAGTCAACTTTGAGCCCCAGGTGCAGTCATGGATTCATCTTGACAAAACCACAGTTCTGATGAAATGTGTAGTCAGGCTCCATGCTACCATACTCCATTTGTATTTCTGTAACAGTTACACTCAGTGTAAATCTTCATCGATCTGTTTTCTTTTTGTATATTTATTTGGTTTTTTTTTTGGTATCAGGATAGCTAGTTAGGTAAACATTTTATTTGTTGATTGGATGACCCTGATTTGTAGATTTCTTTCACCTGGAAAATGATTCAAAGAAATGTATTTAATTTAATTTATTCAGCCATCTCTCTTCTTACCATGAGGTAATGAACGACTGCTGGAGTGGTTGTTTTGTCAGAAAGTGCCTACCGCTGCTCCTGCTCTCGTGAGCTCGAACTCTGCACGTCCACAACACACCAACAAATGCACCTCTTTATAAAAACACTGCAAGCATCCAAAACTGTGTCTAACAGAGCTCTTCAAGAAAAACACAAAAAAACTCATAGATGCAGAAAATTGTAACCAAGTTCAGTGTAACTACAATTTTCTGCAAGCCATGTATTTGTAAATGTATCCAAAAAAATCTTAATTGCATGGTTTTTGAATTCGCTGCATCTTTTTATATATTTAGGTGAAACTATGTGCCTTATTAAGTGTATCAATGGGATGTTTCGATAATCATTAATTATGACTCATAGTATGAAGAACAGGTATATACAGTTTCACATAGGATGGTTAAGCAGATTGTGATATACTGATTCGTCATAGAGAAGTATAAATGTTATTTGGGAGAACTGTGTAGGCCTTTTCTTGGATAAGGTATTTAAAACTCGCATCCTTAGCCTGCTAATGACCCCCCATGTAACTAGGATAACCAGCATGAAGATAAATGTATGGATGGATGGATGGATAGACTTATCTGCATACACAGGCATATATATTCCCTCTGCATGCACACAGTCATACATATTTATTTTAGTAAATGTACAAAAAATAATGCCCAAAAGACACATACAAGGTCATTTACATGACGTTGGGATGCCGAAATCATTTTAATATAACGAAGACTGACATCTAGTGGTACATAGAATGCCAGATTCACATGTATTCACAGGTATTCACACTGACCTCTAGTGGCAAAATAAGACTTAAGACACCGTTATCACTACTGAGCTATTTACCATGTGTCCACAGTGACTTGGGCATCCACGATGAGATTCTTGCTTGTATTAGGGGGTAGTAGCTGAGTAGCTGTGAATAGCTGAATTATTAATTTCAATTGAGAATTCAAACGTTAATAAATCTACCTATCTATCTGTCTGTCTGTCTGTCTGTCTGTGTTTGTCTGTACATATCCTTCCAGCGCTCAAGCACTTTCATGCAAGCCTCCTTCCTCCTTAATTCCTACAGTTTATTTCATTTTACCCAAGACAGAGAACAAAGAGGAACATAGCCTCCTCATGCATTTTGTATCATGGGGCAATCAGCAGCAGCTGTCCATGGTTGGGACCCATGCAAGCTCCCTATACCTTTAAGTCTGAGTGAAAAATATACCTAAATATCTTATACCTAAAGATTAGTTTTTTAGCTTAGGAGACAGCTGGGCATTTTACTTCAGCAATTGCATGGAAAATACCAAGCATGCTAAATAGTTTTGCATGCTATACAACTGCATTATCCTTGATGTCATTGAAAATAACAGCTTGAGGCAAATCATAGCCTTTAGCCATTATGCAGCTTAGCTAAAGGCATACAGCGGAGACAGATCCCAATGACCTGAGAGGTCTGAGCTGTCACCCTGATCACCTCCATCTCCTGTGATGGGCCATGACTTGGTGTCACCTGTCTCAGGTCTCCCACTAATTGCATACACCCTCTGCCTCCAACTATTACAAACAACAGAGGTTATTGTGTATTGCTGTTGGCTATATTTAATTGGCAACCAAACATTTCCCCGTGTTTCATTAACATATTTGACAATAAATAATCCTGGTTAACAGATTCCTTTCAGGGACAGTTGCCAAAGGCATCCTTTTAATAGCAAAAAAGGCTTTGTGGGAACATAATTAGTTATACATTTTAATTAATAATTGCAAATAAACCTGCCGCAGATTTTAAAGAGTTTTTAAATATGCAAAACGTGACCTGTTTTCTTAGAAATTGTAACTAGTTTTCCCTTATCAAATTTTTAAAGGTTATTCAGCCAATGAAAACATTTTTACAAAATCAATGTTATTGAATGACATGGGTTTTAAAATTAATTTTCAATAGTCCAGTTACTATTGCATTCTGTTTAAATTAAACTGTATCAATTTTAATTTATTTCTAATTTCCAAGAAGGAATTATATTTAATGCTTAGCTATACTCATTTTGCAATCAAAGTTCTTCTGCTCTACAAAGTCCTTTCGACATTAAAACAGTTTTCCCACATCGCTTACTTGCAGAATAGAGTACCCAGCCGTCTCAGGGGAGACAACTAAAATAATATTTAGCAAATTTGTCATGACTAGCCGAGTCCTGATATATTCAAATGACGTTTTGATATGAATATTGCATGCACTTTAAACCGTATCTTTGTTTCCAGAATAATCTCACACTAATGTTCCCGTGTTGCATTTCTGACTCGACTTATACTAGTTCAGAGGAGTGTGTGTGCACTATGCAAATAGTCAGCATTTCTAAAAATCTAAATAAAAACACACACTGTACATACTCCTTATCCTTAATCTGTCAGTCGAAATGCACCGATTTAAAAGCAGTATTCATGTACCGCAATTTTTTACCTTAATAGAGTAGTCCCTTTATAAAATTCAGTTTCAAATCCCGCCTTTCCCATGACGATTTGAAATTATAAGGATACTTTAAACAAGGAAAACTGGGGAAGCATTTATGTACGGCTCGTGATCCATAGATATAAATTGCCTTTTAATGTTATAGGAATCAATCACCGATTACATGTATATAGCCCTTGAGTATTTAACTTGCTGAGCAAAAATACCTGTAACTTTAGTTAACTCAATTCTAATTTCAGCCAAGTTCTTAGATAATATCTTCTGCCGCGTAATTTAAACCGTGCCCGGTGTTAATATCTCATGTATCTTTCAACCACTAATCCTGCTCGGACAGTTGGGAGGAGGCTAGAACCTATTCCGGGCAGCATGGGGCACAAGGCTGGGGTACAACACCGACGGGAGACTACGACAAGGGGAGAACATGCAAACTCGACACAAGCTGAGCGGATATCGGATCCAGACCCCCCCAGATTCACGTCAAAGTATAGACACTGAAATGGAAATGCTTATTATGATACCCAGCAACGGCACGGATGACAACGCCGCCCCATCTTCGAGAATATAGTCTAATACTTGTGACAAACCCTTTATATTGGTTTAACACACAGTTACAACGCATGTTTGATTTGCTGAAAGCGATTAAAGAGCTACGATTACACCACAGTGCCGGCTATTAAAATCTATGTTTCATCACCAGGCACTTCGTTCGGCAACGTAAAAATGCAATCATAAGCCTTAGAGCACACTCTCTCACTGGCAACATCCCATAGGAGTACTCTTATTTGACAACGATCCTTCCTGTACCCCCTACTTAGCCTAATAGGGATGCTGGGAGGTCCGGCGGCTTTGACGTCAAGAAGCGGCTGTATCTACTTTAGGACTGGGGGCTACATTTCTCTCTCCCTCCCTGAACGAGTGCGAGGGGGGTGGTACACCGTAGCGAAGGCGTGCGGCTCTCACGGCTCCTGTGCAGGAATCGTACGCAGACACCCATGCACACTCACAAAATTAGTTCTCTGAAACCGTCCAGGCCGTATAACGATCGCCCTGGTTCTCAGGCACATTTTTTCCCCCCATATTTTGGTTATTTATCGGTCTCGGGTGCCGTGGGAAAATACAGCATCCCGGCTCTCCTGTGACTTGCTTCCTTCGTAGCCTCTTCTGAATGACGGGCGGACGGTTCGACTTCGACGATGGCGGCACATACTGCGGCGGCTGGGAAGATGGGAAAGCCCACGGACACGGCATCTGCACCGGCCCCAAAGGCCAGGGGGAATACGCCGGCTCCTGGTCAAACGGCTTCGAAATAATTGGAGTGTACACATGGCCCAGCGGGAACATGTACCAGGGCCACTGGGCGCAGGGCAAGCGTCATGGGCTGGGGGTTGAATCTAAAGGAAAGTGGATCTACCGTGGAGAGTGGAGTCACGGGGTTAAGGGTCGATACGGAGTCCGGCAAAGCATAAACACACCTGCCAGATACGATGGTACATGGAGTAATGGTCTTCAAGACGGTTATGGCATTGAAACTTATGGGGATGGCGGTAAGAGTGTGTGACGCTTAACAATTTTATGCGGTCTTATCAAACGTGATGCTGCCTGTGAAGTTTGTTATCACTGATTGTTAGGAGGACCACACTGGCTGTGGTGCGACACTACCTTAACAGGGTAAAGGACACCGAATGCTCCCGGCCACAGTATTTATGGAAATAGACGTACACAACCAGAATGTGCTGCAAATGCATAGCTTGGCAAATATTTGCAATACTTGCTTGTTTAGTAAGTCAGGCGGCACGCATTGGTGCCAAAAGGGGTATGTTAAAATGACTCCAACCGAGAAGACATCACTGCTTTATCAAGGACAGGGAAGCTGAGAACTGTCACTCCGAAGTGAATGCTGTCATTTTTTGGTTAACTTCTTTCTTTTCTAGTTTTTACATTTGCCTTCCTGACATTTAGGTGTTCGAGTGGTGATGCAGTTGGTTCTGTTTTCTCTGATGTAACTGAAGTCTGAAGGTTGATTTATTGTCCTGTGGGGAAACAGGTCCGGCCGTGTCGTGTGAATGAGCGAGTCCTCGGCACCACAGTCACACCGTGCATTATTGACATGAGCTGGCCAGGTCGGCGCTGAGCTGGAGGTCATGCCTAAAAATAAGCTCGTCTTCAGCACCGAAACTCGCGTACCTTTTCAAAAGCCGACGTCAAAGGAAAACAAACCAGCAGTCTTTGCTTGTAAACTGCGGCATCCGCTGCATTTCGCCGAATAGACGTTGCGTCTTGCAAATATTTTAAAGTCATTTGACTGAAGTGACTGAGCTTTAATGCAACGACGTTATTTTAGGATGTAAATGAAATCCCTGGTCGTTTTCCTGTAGCGGCAGCTGTGATAAGTGCGTGGGTGTTTTTTTTTTCTTTTTTCAAAATGGGAATCACTAAAATTGTTTTACAAATCGAATAGGAGGCTAAATAAACTTCGTCATTACAGGGAACGACGACGGTGTCTTTCGGGAATCAGCTGTTGATGAGTTGAACGGGGTTATCTCGGATAACTGGATTCATAATCATGTTTCACGGAGCCATCTTACACCGGCATATAAATACAACGTACAGCAGAATGAAACAGTGATCACCGCTTCATTTTCCAAATAAATTACCGTCGCATTTTAAGATACGATATCGATATTGCGGTAGTAATGACGAGAGCTTTTTTACTCCCTGGGATCCAGAATTTCATTACAGCTGTACTGTAGACCACAGGTGTCCTGGGTCCCGCACGTAGCCGCAAACATGTCTTGCATTACGAATTTGTATTCAGATTATGAAAGGCCAGGGATTTATGTTGTTTTATGGGTAAAGCAATGTCATGGTACGAAATAGCTGTTGTGTAATTGGGCCAAATGGAATGGTCAGTTAATTTTGCTTAACCCGATTATTCTCGTTATTTTGAAATAGTTAAGTACTGTAATAGTATCCCCATTTTCAAATAGCCCCAAATGAAGATGATGGAGCACATTTAGTGGGAGAATACCATCTCTGCATCCTTTTGTTTTAAAGGATCGAACTAAACTGCCTTTAGTGGAAGACCTTTATGTGGATTTAACATAAAGTCAAAAACGCTCTGTTCAGAATAATGTTTCCATTGTTCATCTATATTATAAATTATTTAATTAGTCAAGAGAGTAGTGTATGGTTATCATGTGGCTATGGTTTTTCAATAGAAAAAAATTGAAGTAATTTACTGGAGAGTGTAACAGTAGCTGGTCTTTGACCAGCACACGACTAGCTGATAAAGCACAGACTGTTGTAGAAGCCTGACGTGCCAAGATCCTACGGAGTTCAGACTCACAACTGTTTATCAATCTTGAAGTCAACATTTAAATGCCTTAGGTATTGCCTTTTTTTTAATTCAGCCTCATTAAAGGTTGAGTTTAAAAAAAGTTGGCTTAAAACTGGGTTGTTTTTTTTTTTTTTTTTTAAAAAAAAAAGGTTTTCATTCAACATGGAAATGTTTGATGGCTCATATTTCTCATGTCTCCTCAAAGTGTCCCGATGCTCCCAAGACACCCTAATCCAATCCATGAGATCCTGGACCTACCATCAAAAGCTTCCAGATATCTTGTGCTTTACTTTGGCCAGATATTCATTCTGTTGGATTTATATTAGCAGCATGTAGACTTACATTTCTCATGATTTATGTATCTCTCGGACACTTACACAATATTCTTCCTACACCCTACCTGTACCCCACCTGTACCTTAGCTGTGTTCCTCCTTCATCTCGCCTGTACCACAGTTGTACTTTAGCTGTATTCCTCCTACACCTCGCCTATACCCGCCTGTCCCTTACCTGTATTCCTCCTGTATCTCACCTTTATTCCTCCTACATCTCACCTGTACAGCACCTGTACTTTAGCTGTGTTCTTCCTACACCTCACCTGTACCCACCTGTCCCTTACCTGTATTCCTCCTGTATCTCACCTTTATTCCTCCTACAGCTCACCTATACTACACCTGTACTTTAGCTGTATTCTTCCTACAGCTCACCTGTACCTTATCTGTATTCCTCCTACACCTCGCCTGTACCCTCCCTGGACCTTACTTGTATTCCTTCTATACCTTGCTTGTACTTCAATTGTACCTTACTTATATTCTTCCTACACCTCACTTGTACCCATCTGTCCCTTAACTGTATTCCTCCTGTATCTCACCTGTACCCCACCTAGTCCTTACCTGTATTCCTTCTACACCTCACTTGTACCCTACCTATTTCATAGCTGTATTTCCCCTGTACCTCACTTGAACCTAAGCTGTGTACTTCATCTGAATCTCATCTGCATTTGTCAGCTTTAACCGGCTCTCTACTCCACTTACAGGTACATACCAAGGCCAATGGATGGGAGGTATGCGTCATGGTTACGGCGTGCGGCAGAGTGTTCCTTATGGGATGGCAGCAGTCATCTGCTCACCGCTCCGCACCTCACTGGCCTCACTGCGCAGTGAGCAGAGCAACGGCAATGTTCTCCAGTACCCCACGACTGACAGCCCAGCCAGCGGCCGTGGGGGCTTTGTGCTCAACGTCCATAGCGACAGCGAGGTGGGGGCTAAGAAGAAGGGTCTCTTCCATCGGGGGACGCTGTTCGGCAGCCTGAAGCAACTGCGCAAGTCCGAGTCACGCTCATCCCTTTCGAGCAAACGCAGCTCAGCACGCAGCGATGGCACCATGAGCCGCATCAGCTCCAGCGACGGCAACTCCAGCCTCAGCTACGGCGAGGGCGCCGAGGAAGAGCCAGCCACAGGGGACAATGTGGACGCCACCACCACTGAGACGTACATGGGTGAGTGGAAGAATGACAAACGCAACGGCTTTGGAGTCAGCGAGCGCTCCAATGGGATGAAGTATGAGGGTGAGTGGCTGAACAACCGTCGCCATGGTTACGGCTCTACGTTGTTTCCTGATGGCACCAAGGAGGAGGGGAAGTACAAAAACAACATTCTAGTGCGTGGAATCAGGAAGCAGCTGATTCCACTGAAAAGCCCCAAGACTAAAGAAAAGGTGGACCGAGCCGTGGAGGGAGCGAAAAGGGCAGCAGCAGTAGCAAGAACTAAAGTGGAAATAGCAGCTTCAAGGTGAGTGGAGCCCTGCTGGACGTGATGGGCAAGAAGGAAGGAAACCTTGACAGGGATGATAGTGTCTCCTTCCTTTTATTGTTTCATTCGGGGAAGTGTCTTGTGTGTACCTTGGATTCACAGCATGCTTTGCATGAGAAACTATCTTGTGCCTACCTTGGTTTCTTAGCATGGTTTGACTGGGGAGATGGGTCTGCTTTGGTTTCCCAGCATGTTTTGAGTGGGAAGATGTGTCTACTTTGGTTTCCCAGCATGCTTTGACTGGG
>JAACJT020000064.1:9803757-9828600 GCA_009936485.2 Gymnarchus niloticus | reverse complement strand
TGTACCCACTCTAATCCGCTGATACTACGTGGTCCACTGAGGCACAGAAACACTGTACACACTCTAATCCGCTGATATTACGTGGTCCACTGAGGCACAGAAACACTGTACACACTCTAATTCGCTGATTCCCACCTACTGATGTAGCCTGAGTTACTCATGCTGTCTCATTCATTAATTCAGCCTCCTGAACTACTATAACCTCATCCATTAAGCAGCCAGTCACCAGCAGATACAACATCACCTACCGAAACAATCACTGAACCAGCCTCATCACTTTAACATCTCCTAAGTCTACTGATAAAGCCCCACACATTAGTGCAGGCAGCCAAGCTGCCTCATTCACTTTTACGGCTGCCTCATTCACGTATGCGACTGCTTCATTCACATTTACAGCTGCCTCCTTTACTTGTACAGCCGCTTCATTCACATAAACAGCTGCCTCGTTCACTTACAGTGTGATTCATAAGTTCAGCATTTATTGTGTGTAAGTTTCCCCCGCCATGTTGAAAAATAACATGGATTGTAGGAACGTTTATGTATGAAGCTTTAGAGAATGAGTGCCAGTAGGGAAATGTAACTGCAGGAACATTAAAGAGAGGACCAGCTGATGGAGCCTCACAGGTGTTGAGAGGTTTCAGTCACCTTCTCGTTCCTTCAGCGCCTGGTATCTGGTAGAGGCAGCCTCTTAAACTCATTCAGCCTCATTACTTGCATGCTGTGGAAATGAAGTACATTTCAAATCCTGTTATTCACATTTACACACTAGGCCCTGATGAGAATAATGAACTGTGATTGTCTCGAGGTAGACAGTGCATTTCATTACAGATGTATCACTGCCTCTTACAGTTTAATCGGCAACGCTAGTTGTAGTGACCCTACACACAATCACATTATTGTACGTGTTTTATGTTTAGTTGCATGTGTGGTTGTAAAATTGAACACACACATACAGTCAATATTTGTTCTACAATATAAAAATAGTTGTCATTTTAATGCCTCCTTGCATTCTCCATTCTCTCTGTGAAGAGAGAAATCCATAATCATTGGGGTACATGAACAGAACACTGCCAAAGTTACTAAAATGAGTCACATGAAAAGTTTTTATCTTTCTCTGGAGAGAATAGGGATGGCAGTTACCAGCTGTGAAGAACCGGTTTTGCAGGGACACAGGTCACATGATGTGTGGAACTGCCTCCCATCCTGAAATATCATTCGATGAGTGTTACCATGGTGATCAAGTCATTTTTATTTGCGTCCCACTTATGCTAATTGCTTGTTCTTTGTTATTTAGCAAGTTATTCTGATACATTAATAATCAGTTTTGTAATTTAATATCTGTTAGATGTAAAGTCCTGGGAATTAACTTCTTATTTCTGGATTTGATCGATATATTTGTACATAGCTACATAGCTATTTATTAATATTTTTAAACAGATTATACTCCTAACTTGGGAATTTACTCATGTTACCTAATGTTTTAAATTATAGACTCTTAAATTTATTATTTTATATAAATAACAACGCATTCATCCATGATAAGGTCAGAGAGAATTGGAGCTTAGAGCACAAAGCAGGGCTCTACCACAGATGGGATGCCAGCCCATGACAGGACACACACACACACTGCAGGCAGTTTAGAGGAGCAGTTAGTGTAACTGTGTGTCTTCAAGCCCACACAACAGAGGAAGAACATGAAAAGGCAGGATTTGAACCCCCACCGGTGGAGGTGTGAGCCAACAGTGCTACTGACTGAGGCAGCCGTTAATAACGCTCTTGCTGTTTAATGATGTAATTAAGGGTTTTCTTTATGCTCCTCTGTCCCACTCCTGTTTCGGATTTCCCGTATATATCCCTCGTGTGTGGGAGTAGCCCATTGCCTTGAGTGACAGCTCGCGGGATGCCGCTCTGAAACACAGAGAGCTGGAGAGGACATGATTTGCAGGGATGAAATTCAAGAACAGGCTAAATTTAGAGGTGTGCTTTACTGGACACCTCGTCAGTGTGAAGCAGGCTGCGTTAGGGAGAGGCACCCAGTCTAGGCGGCTTCACACTGAGAAGCTAACAGGACACTGGAAGATCCAAACAGACCTCACTTTCTCCAAAGTCATGCCATCCTCTTCATCTCTTGAGAGCAAAGGACCTAGAATAAGCAGATAAGAAGAGCTCAGGATGTTTTTATTTGCCAAAATCTTGTTTTTATAGAAAAAATGTGTGTATTTCAATAGTCAATGTATAATGTATATATTTGACATTTCAGTGTATTACAATGCATGCTAACAAACAGGCTACACAGAAAGCTGCGCTCTTAGAAATGAGCCTAGATCATTTTAATAAAAATTGCCCTAATGAGAAAAACATTTTGAGAAAAAGGGATGGCATGGGATAGATGTTATCTTTCAAATTGTACTGACTGAGATGAAGTGTTCATTGACATGACTTTTTTCACTGAAAGCTATACAAAAGTACACATATTTGAAATGGATAGTGATTCACTGCACTGCACCAGGACAAGCTGGCATTCCATTAGAATTCACTGGGATTGGCTGATGTTCCCCTAGAATGCACTGTGATTGGCTGGGGTTGCATTAGAATTCACAGGGATTGGCTGGTCCAATAGAATACACTGTGATTGGCTGGCATTCCACGAGAATGCACAGGGATTGGCTGGTCCAATAGAATGCACTGTGATTGGCTAGTATTCCTTTTGAATGCATTGGGATGGGCTGGTGTTCTAATGTGTCACATTGATATTGGTGTTGCTGCTTTTAATTAGAACAGAATAGGCCATTAATTGGGACTAGTTTCAGTTATTGATACTTCCTGACTATAGTCTGGGATTAGGCCAACAGTGAGTGTGTGTGTGTGTGTGTGTGTGTGTGTGTGTGTGTGTTTTACCATGTTTATATTGCATTGTGGGAACAAAATGTCCCCAGGAAGTAGTAAAAACCTGAGATTTTTAACTCAATTTTATAAAAATTTGTGCATGCAATGAAAAAAATAAAGGAGCCAAAATTCTTGTTTTGTTTGGGTTACTTATGGTAAAGGTTAGGGCTAGTTTAAAGGTTAGGGTTGTCATAGTTCGGATTAGGACTAGGCTCATAGAAATGAATGGAAGGTCCCTGCAAGGTTAGATATACAAACCTAAATCAGAAAAAGCTGGGACGGTATGGAAAATGCAAATAAAAAAAACGCAGTGATTCTTAAATTTACTTTGACTTTTATTTCATTGCAGACAGTATGAACACAAGATATTTCATGTTTTGTCTGGTCAGCTTCATTTCTTTGTTAATATACATCCATTCCTGCATTTCAGGCCTGCAACACACTCCAAAAAAAGTTAGGACGAGGGCTAGTAATGAGGTAAAAAAAAGTAAAAAAAAAATGATGTGATGTCAACAGGTGATTGTAATCGTGATTTGGTACAAAAGCAGTATCCGCGAAAGGCTGAGTCTTTGAGGAGCAAAGAAGGGCAGAGGATCTCCAGTTTGGTAACAAATGTGTGAGAAAATAGTTTAAATGTTTAAAAACAATGTTCCTCAAAGAAAGATTGTAAGGGATTTGCATATTTCTCCCTCTACAGTCCATAATATCATTAAATGATTCAAGAAATCTGGAGGAATTTCAGTGCATAAAGGGAAAAGGCACAAACCTAAGCTGAACGCCCGTGATCTCCGATCCCTCAGACGGCACTGCATCAAGAACCGTCATTCATCAATAGCTGATATAACCACATGGGCAAGGGATTACTTTGGCAAACCTTTGTCAAGCACTACAATGTGGAGTTACATTCACAAATGCCACTTAATACTTTACTGTGCAAAAAAGAAGCCTTATGTTAACCACGCCAAGAAACAGCGTCGACTTCTCAAGTCAAGTCAAGTAGCTTTTATTGTCATTTCAACCACATACAGTTAGTACAGTACATAGTGAAACGAAACAACGTTCCTCCAGGACCGCGGTGCTACACAGAGCACAGGACTACAAAAGACGACACATAACAACATAAAGAGCACGTGTGCAAACGTGTGCAAACGGTGCAAACGGTGCAAGGCAAGACAGTGGTACAGACGAAGACAGTGCAGTGCGGCCCAGTACACAGTTGTGATATATTCTCTGGGCTCAAAGGCATCTGGGATGGACCATCACACAGTGGAAACATGTATTGTGGTCAACCCGGAATGGGGATATGTCAGTGCCCTTGGCAAAGGTAATTTATACTTCTGTGATGACAGCATTAATGCAGAAAAGTATATTGAGATTTTAGAGCAACATATGCTGCCTTCAAGACAACTTCTTTCCCAGGGACATCCATGCATTTTTCAACAAGACAATGCAAAACCACATTCTGCACACATTACAAAGGCATGGCTGCGAGAGAAGAGGGTACGAGTACTGGACTGGCCTGCCTGCAGTCCTGACATGTCCCTAATAGAGAATGTGTGGAGAATTTTGAAAAGAAAAATGTGATAATGACGACCCCGTACTGTCGCGCACCTTAAGACGTGTTTGCAGGAAGAATGGGACAAAATAACACCTGAAACGCTTCATCACTTGGTATCCTCAGTGCCAAGACGTCTTTTAAGTGTTGTGAGAAGGAATGGCAACATTACAAAGTGGTAAATGCCTTACTGTCCCAACTTTTTCAGAATGTGTTGCAGGCCTGAAATGCAGGAATGGATGTATGTTAAGAAATTCAATGAAATTGATCAGACAAAACATGAAATATCTTGTGTTCATACTGTCTGCAATGAAATAAAAGTCAAAGTAAATTAAAGAATCACTGCGTTTTTTTAATTTGCATTTTCCATACCGTCCCATATTTTCTGATTTGGGATTGTACAAATGTGTGTGTGTGTGTGCGTGCGTGCGTGCGTGCGTGCGCACCTGCTCTCTTAGTGCACTGGTGTTGGGAACCCCACAGATCATTGGCATTTGGGTTTAGGCAACAGATTTGGTTCCAGCTGAACTCTGTGGCTTCATTCACCCCCAGGACCACTCATGCCAGAGCCAAGGCTGATGCTGCTGACCAGGCTGCCCAGGCAGCCATTCAGGACTCACTCATTGCAAGGGCGGTGGCCAAAGAGCTGTCTCCAGGCTTCCATCAGCCAGGTAACCTTGGGGAGGAGTGTTTAAAGGCTTTTGGTTAACTTTAGTTAATGTAGTTAATCTATAGTTAATATAGTTAATTTGATATGGGTGGCTAATTATTTTGGCCTGTGGTACAGCAATTTTAATCAGAATCCTGACCAGGATAAGCTGTTAGGGGATGGATGGATGGATGGATGGATGGATGGATGGATGGAATTGAAATGGCAAATACAAGAGCCTTTTGCTTGTCATTAAATGAGGTTGTCTCATTATTGGAATCCTAGTAGTTGTGAATAACATCCTGACGTGCCTTATCTTTTCAGGCCCTGATTACATCAAACAGAAGCATAGTGAGACTGAAGAAATCACAGAAGTCCCGAAGGAACAACCAAAAAGCAAATCAGAAAGTCCCCATTTCTATCGCAAAGGAACCACCCCCAACCACTCCCCTAGCCATACTCCTCCACCTTCTCCCCACAGTGGCCAAAAGAAGCAACACCAAAGCACTGGCCTGGCCAGTAAGCCGGGCCGTGAGAACAAGCCCTCCAACACTGGCCAGAACTTGGATGCCAACATTAGCAAAGCAGCCCACGAGCAAGCGCTTGTGAGGCGTGAAGTCCTACCCCCAAACCCTCCCCGTGGGATACAGCCGACACATTTGAGCAGCCCAGGTAATGGTCAGGTGCTCAGACAGTACCACAGCTACCGGGTGAAGACTGTGGTGAAGATCCCACCCGAGGAGCCTGTGGAAGAAGAGGAGCAAGACCAAACGAGCCCTTCTAGCCTGGTCCGAATACCACCCCCAGCCCTAAGATCGCTTCATGCACCCATGCCAAAACATGAAGTCACAAAGCCAGCACTCCAGGAGAGCAAAGCAGAGCCCAAAGTGAAGAAACAGGAGTCCTTGAAGCCAAAGAGCCTTGTGGAAACCAAGAAGGCTAGCATGGATAGCCCCAGCAACAGCACAGAGGAGGAGTCGGTGAGTACTGTAGGGGCTCCAGTAGGGCCAGTGTTGTTGTCCCTTTGAAGACAGTTGACCTGCTGAAATTCCAGTAAATATCCATTAGCTACTGAATTGTTAGGAATTACAATGACACTCACAATTTGCCACCATAGCTTCATTAGCTTCCATCTTAGTTGAGGATAATACTTTGCTAGTTATGTAGAAGTATGATGTCTTTAGCAGCAGTTAGGTTTAAGATATTATATTGCCAAGCAGAAAACATCCATGCAGCCATCTTCCAAGCACTTATCCAAACAGAAAACCTCAAAATTATAATAAACTCACAGGCAGCAATTTCTTCTGAAGTTCTTCCTTCTCCACTTTGCAGAGTCCAAACTCAATTTTGGTCGCCCTTGTGATGCTTTTGAATATCGGCCTAGCAATTATTTTTGTTCACTTCCTAACATGACGGGTGTGCAGAGCAGGTAAGTGGCATTCCCGATCCCTTCTCAGGCTTTTCACATATGAAAGTGTGCATGGCATGTATCTCAGTGTATCCAGTCGCCTTTCAGAGCTTGCTTTTCAAGAGTGTTTCTGCAGAACGTCTTTATACAAAACAATGGCTCAACACCAGTAAGAATACCCACCAAGCTAACTGTTTTGTCCATTCAGTAAAGTCGGCCTTCAGAAACAAGGTGGCAAGCAGAGGCAGAGGAGAGAAGCTAAACCCAGGCCGTGCGTCTGTGGCCGGCTGAGCGCACAGCTGATCGTCACCCTGGCTGTGCACATGTGCAGCTCCTCCCATAGTCTGGATACGCCGGACATCAAGGAGACGCAATGTGACAGAGGCCGACAGCTGGCAGGCTATTTTATGGTCTGACACAGCGGTGGTGAGATATGCAAGCGGCTTCCAGAAGGATACATCACTCACACTCATGTGTGCCAATCACCAGGCTAAGCTCCGCCCCCACAGGGCAATCCCTTCTCCAAGTCCTCCCATGATTCAGGATGCTCTGATATGATATGCATGGTACATTCAGTAGTTTTATGTATTGTTTCTCTTTATTGTTAATGAATATATTTATTTATTCTTTACCATTTGTATAATTTTGCTTGGATTGTAATCAGTTTAAATAGTCATTTCCTATGATCAATGTAATAATTGGAAAACTGCATAATAATATTTAATTTTAATTTAAGTGCAATACTGCTAATGGTTTTTACATTTGGTAAATTACTTTGTAATTTTTTTTTATTTATTGTACAAAAACTTATTTGTAGAAAGCAGCTTTTTGGTCATATTTGATTGGCTTTTGCAGAAGACACTTCTCCAGTGCTTTTTTGTTGGTGGGAAGGCAGATCTGCAATGACGTTTTATTGGTCATTATGTAAAGTAGCAGCTCTGCAGTGTTTGATTGGCTCATGCAGAAAGCATGTGAAGCAGCTTTGCACTGACATTTGACTGTCATTTGGAAGGAGGCTTGGCAGTGCCACTTGATTGGTCGGTTTTGAAAGCAGGTCAGCACTTCTACAGGGAAGATTGGTTGGTGTATTTGAAGGTTGAAGGCGTGTCCAGCAGGCAGGAATCTGACATCTTAAATATTTAAATATTGCAAATAAATTGTCGGATTATGTTACAATACAAGCATAACCTGTTGTGCATGGGATTTTGGAATAATGACTGAATATTGCTTCCCGTGTTTATCATTCAGCAGATAACTGATGAGAGAGGCACCGCTGCTTATATGCATGTTTGTGATAGTGGAGATTGGTAATGGAGTTACCCTGAGAACGCAGTGGTGAAGCCACATGGCATGCCAGCGCCGCGCAAGGTGGATCCAATGCCTTCAGTGTTTAACTGCACTACAGTTTACCTCAGAAAAATAGAAGAAAAATAAAAACTACAGTCCTCAGATGGGAAGAAGAGTTTGTCTTAATTCTGCTGCATATGTGTGTGTTGGCCATTGGACTGCCAGAAATTTAAAGTGCATTTGGTGAAGCTGTTGGTACAGCTTGGCTCGTGTGTGTAAGCTGTTCTCACATAAGGATTGTTTATACATTGTATACAGAGTTTATTTAAATGAAGTTTATTTATACATAATAAAAATGTAGTATATATGGATAACATATATTTAAACAAGGGCTTCATAAAGCTAATTTGTCTATTATAATTTATTATCATTTTATTTTATTTTGTTTTCGCATGGTGTATTTTTTAGTGAAGTGCTAAATTAAGGTATTCTGGCAAGTCTTTCTCGGGAGGTACTCTTGTAGCACAAGCCAACACAGCCTGTAGCAAGTAGCTGTTGGCGACAAAGCAGGCCTGTGTTATAATGAGAGGGTGATTTTACCTGATGAGACAGAAAGCTACTGAAGCTGTCGCAACATTTTTCATGTTTAAAGCACACAATTTCAAACTGCAATGAGCTGAAATATCATTTCAATGAAACTGCCTCAGTATTTTACTATTTTTATTTTTTTCCCCCACAAAGCTCTGTACATGGCTTTCTTGTTTCATTTTTGATTAAAAATTCATTCGCTTCTGTCTTCTCACAAGTTGAAGTTCTGTAATAATTGTTAAAAGTATTTTTTATTGCACCTGTTGCTGTCATTTATACATTAACTGTAGAATTTGTAAAGCATTTTTACAGAGCACAATCCCAGATCTCTTGGTATTTTTCTAAATTTTCAACTATTGTATTTTAGCATTTCAAATAATTTGTTTGTAATTGGACAATGTAATATATATTTCATTTGACTATAACAAATATTTATAATTATGCACTATATTTGGCTAAAAATAAAATATATATACACCACCTTTTTGGACCTCAATTAAATGTCAGAAATTGTTCGATTTGAATAAAGTGACACCAGTGTCTAAAATGCGTTGCTAAGTTGCTATATGGTTTCTTGCAGTTTTTCTGTCTCTCCCCCACCCAGGGACATCCCCAACCATCTCCCTACATCCATGTTGCTTCACCTCCACCCCCAGAATGAGACATCCCGGGGTCAGTGGGCCCCCATAAGACATCGTCCATGTCAGATGAAGTCTCAAGCCAATAAGACCACAGCATTCGTGTTGGTTACTATGGCAACTGTGACCCACCCGCTGGCAGTCCAAGGTGGCAGCTTGGCTGGTGGTACTGTGATGTGCGTCGCCATGGCACCCAGTCCCACACATGAACAACAGCCAGAAGCTCAGACCAATGTTATAATGATCCAGTGTAATGAAAAAGGCACATTGCACATCTGTCATGAAATGAAGTCTACGGCAGCTGAGATGATCATACTCTGTTTGCCACATACCCGTCTAAGCCACTTCCCATTGGTCAATCTCTCTATTCCCATGGAGCAAAAGCAAGTGGCATCTGATTGCGCATAATCCTCCCACTCTGAGTGGTTTTGGAAGCTCCTTTACTTCTTCCAGTGTCTACCATTGCATCCATGCATGTCAGACTAAGAGCAGGACACAGCAGAAGCTGACTCTCAGATTGATGTCTCTTAAGAGTTGCTGATCCCTTGTTCATCCTGTATTCCTGCTGTGGCCTTGCCTGTTCCTACCATGTTCTTACTGAGGCCTTGCCTGTTCTTCCTGTGTTCCTGCTGAGGCCTTGCCTGTTCTTGCCATGTTCTTGCTGAGGCTTCACCTGTTCCTGCTGTGTTCCTGCTGAGGCATTGCCTGTTCTTTCTGTGTTCTGCTTTGTTCTTCCTGTGTTCCTCCAGAGGCCTCGCCTGTTCCTCCTGTGTTCCAGTTGAGGCCTTGCCTGTTCCTGCCATGTTCTTGCTGAGGCCTTGCCTGTTCTTCCTATGTTCCTGCTGAGGCTTCACCTGCTCCTGCCGTGTTCCTGCTGAGGCCTTGCCTGTTCTTTCTATGTTCCTGCTGAGGTCTTGTTTGTTCTTCCTGTGTTCCTGCTGAGGCCTCGCCCTTTCCTCCTGTGTTTCTGCTGAGGCCTTACACAGCCTGGCTTATGCTCCTTGGCCAGGCCTCCTGTAGGCCTAAAATTAGCCCATGGCTGGAACGCCAAGGGTCTGCTTCACACTGCCAGGTTGCTGCGAATTGCCCCGACAGCTTCAGAAGCTAGCCACTCCATTTCCATACGGGGAGCATGCGATGGCAATGCAACACTGATGGAAACCTTAAATAGCATCAGCAATATATACACATACATGTCAGCTTTATATAGATATCTTGAGGGCCAGCTATCTGCTCTTTTTCATTATTGGTACTTGTTAATCATTTTTATCCAAAGCAACTTACTAGTTGATTCATAAGCCTATAGTTAGTGCATAAACACCTTAAAACAGTCCTTTGAGTACTGTGAAGTTTTTTGTCGTGTTGCTTCATTTGAACAAGGATGTTGAAACAGGGAAGAATCCAAGCAGAGAAAGTGAATAGAAAGTCTCAATAGGCATTGCAACAGCAAATACTGATACAAATAAAATTCTCAGAAAGATGGAGAATTCAAGAGAAGTGCCTGTTTAAAGCATGTATGCTGGATGAATTCAAGAATTTGGTGCTTAACGGCTTGTCCATACTTCATTTGTCCATCTTACATGCACAGTCGACCTTGAGGACCTTTGCGGCCATGTTACATTTTGTCAGTGTACATGTACATCCAGCAGAAGGCACATGTTGTCCTCATGGTCTGAGTGAAGCTTTTAAGAAGGCTAAAATTAAGCTTAAAGTGGCAGCAGACAACACTCACCCAATAGCGATTGAAAGCTGTCTGCTTTTGCTTCTGTTCTGTCTTCTTGAGAGATGACTTGTAAATGAGCAGGTACCTCCGCATTTCCTCACATAGCTGCTCATGACGAATACTCTCTTCTTCTAATCTTTCTTCATCGATATCTGTTCATTTAATTTGGCACTGCAATCTACTGGACATTTGCAGTGTTGCACTAATCTATTCCTTGCACGTGCGCTGATGGTGCTAATTCCTTGACACCTTTACAAACCAATACGAAAGTTTAGAAGGTAATAAGGGGTCCGACAGATAGGATCAACAGAGGGAGCTCAACATGGGCAAGATGAGAACATTTGGGAGAATACAGCAGCATTTTGGAGAAGCTGGTGACAGGTTTGATGAAGCTCTGCAGAAGTTGCCAGAGGGAGTGGCAGTGTACAAGACATGGCCAGCACCCAAATCAACAGCTGAGTTCAGCAGCATGATGATACGTCCAGACAGATCAGACTATGTAGGCAAAGCCACATAACCAGGTCACAGATGTTATGTGCTGTTGAGGATCACTCCTAGGTTGAGGTCGTTAATGATGATACTGCAGATGAAATGCTTAGAATGACTGTGAGTTGTGAAAGAGTAAATAACAGCCATGCATGTAGGGCACTGTCATCTTTAACAAGCTGTAGATTATATTGGTTCAACAAGGTAATGTTAATTTCAGACAGTGGTGTAGGAGTAGAGGTGAGATGAATGAAATCATAAGACTGTATAACCACACCTGTACCATCCTTTCTGACTACGGAGCTGCAAAAAAGGCTTCTTTCACAGACCGTCATCCTGACAGATCAGGGCTCTTTATAATGCCTTATGGCACGTTCACTATTGTATTTAGTAACTCCTGTGTTTTTAATCTGTTTATTACTGTACTCAGTTATTGTGATGTCATTTTTGGTGTTTATTGTTATCATACTGCATTTGTGTTGTCATGGGTCTACAGGGCAAATGCTTGTACGGATTTCACTGCACCCAATAATGCACATGACAGTAAAGACTCCTTGAATCCATTAAATGGACTGTACAGGGGTCTAGGATACCCATGTTTTCCTAGGAAGCTGACACAACTACCTGCTACCGCCTTCTTGATATAGCCTTTAAAATAAAAGCTGTTTTTTCCTTAATATAGAGAACTCTTTAATAAAAGGTGCTACCACTTCTATAATACAAATAGTCCTTTAAGAAAGCCAGTTATTTCCCCAATGCTGATGTCTCTTGACTTTTCCCTTGCCAATAGAAACATTCCTTTAATATCTCTAACTTACTGTTACCCCAGCACAGATAGCTCTTTACACTGCATGCTAGTGGATATAAACCTGGATAAATTACTCTATCCCTGGGATGATTGACAGGCTTAGCATGTCAGAACACTGGGTTCAGTTAGGCCAGCAGCACCTGCCTCTCCTCGTCAGCTCCAGCAGCCAAGACGCCATCACCATCAGCACCTGGCCCCAAGTCCTGCCTCCCTGAGACCTTTATATATAGAACATAATACCGTGGGTATTGATGAGCTTGCTGCCGCTGTAATCAGGTCCAGAGAGTGCTGCAGGCTAATAGTAGGGTAACTATTCCAATCTCCCTTACTGCCAAGTTAAGAAGCATGGCGTGTTGAAAAGTTTTAGAAAGGCAGTGCAGAGGTGAGGAAGCTCCTGGTGCAATATATGGATGGGCTATGAGTACAGGGTGCAGTAGAGGATAGATGGGGTTACAGCTCTGCTGTAGGGTGGAGCAGCGTTAAGGTTTTAGTCACACTGCACCCCGAGAAGCCAGGCTTCTCAGGAATGATGACCATGTTGCTATTGTATTTCGACCCAGGCCATGCTAACTGTATTCCCAAAATTCTTTATCCTGGATCAGTTCATTTATTACACCCTTTATCATCATCACTCTAAGCCTGGAGCAGAATGCCTTGAAATTCCCTTATATTTACAGCAAAGCATCATAAATGTAACTCTCTGTGATCTCGATCGATGGAGCAGTGTTTACTCACACAGTCTGTTTTACTCAATTTCCACATTTCTCTCTAAGAGGCGAAAAAAATATAATCCTTGTAAGAGCGAAGGTAAATCAATGACAGTTCTCCAGCTCCTCTGTTCAATTAAAGTTCAATCTTCTTAATTTCCATTACATTCATATCTCACCTTTCTGTTTGATAACAGAAATGTGCATCTTTTGCACGCAAGTTGCAAGGACAGTTCTGAGAATCATTTTTTTTTCTCTCAACAAGGTGACAAACAGCAGTGTAAGGAAACAGAAATGCATCACTTTTTTCTAACTACAGTTAGATACACTGTAATTTTCAAAACTATTCCACCTTTAATCGGCAGGGGGCAGTCCATATAATCTCTCCCTCCATAGCAATATGCTTACACTGATATAGTGCTACTGACTGACCACCTGTCACTGACATTTACTGCAACAATACATATAATTATGTAATATAATGCAAATGGCTATTTATAATTGTCAAAATTTGCCTTTTCATCAAGCAATTCCAATTGGAGTTCAACAATACTACCATGCCTGCAGTCAGTCTCACCAGCTACAAAGTTACTCCTTCCATTGATCTTTATACCAGCTAAAAATCTGGCAATCTTAGTCACTTACTGAATAATTCAGTCAAGTATATTAATTATTATTTTAATAGCACTTCAACATGGTAGCACACAGAACCCAATGTAAGACCCTGTAACTGAAATTAGTTGCGATAGCTTGTACAGTCCTATCTTCAGGTCTGTGGCTCAGCAGTCTAACTTTACTGTTATCCTGGACACTGTGAACACACAGCTGTTCATGTGACAACTATGAACCACAGACAAGAGAACCTAGTGGCAGTTCAGCCTGTTCTTGCCGATTTCTGTTCACCACTGTACTTGATAAACCGTGGACTTTTCTCAGGTAGATGCTATGGAAAGACGTGAAGACAGATAAGTAGTAAAACAGAATTATTTTACTTTGCTTGACTTATTCTGTATTCATCCAGACAGAAAACTGAGCTGTACATCTTGAAGGAAACACAACATTTCAACAGAATTGTAGCTTGGTTAATAGCAGGATAATCAGCAAGAGAACCAACCATGACTGTTACATCATCACGCATCCCATTGCCACTCCCACCACTACTGACTGGTACAGAACGCTTAGCCTGTGCAACACGAGTCCCGATTTCCCACAATCCTTAGAGGCATGGTACAAAAGGCTGCCTCTAAGGTCTCAGCTGCTGTCTGGTTTCTTGAGCTCATCCACATCAAAGTTAAACGGCTGGTCATAGCCCATAAGGTGGTTGTAGTCATGTGGCAGCAGGAACAACATGGGGTTCACAAGCATGGACTGATTCTTGGCATAGAAGGTGGTGAACATTTTGCTCACATCTGGTACCCTCACATCCCGCTGATGAAACACGGTGGTTTTCTCCACTAGAAGGGCACTGTGGGTCACAGCTGTGTATGTGTCTGTGTCCTGCTGGTGGTACAGCCGTAACACATACCCCTTCGTGATCAGGTGAAGCAGTACTGGGGTTAGAAAAGTAAAGAAACCGATGATACTGAAGAAGGCCACCTGCAGGGCAAAGTTCTGCACGCCGATGCCCGTTTTGAGCAGGAGGTACGGAGTCACACAGATGCTAAACATGCTGCTGGAGTAGGAGAAGAACTTCACTCCTAGAGACAGAAGAATGAGCAAAGTTAAAATGTTCCAAAACACAATGACTATCTGGTTATGTCCCTGGTATAGCCTGCACTTTCTGTCTGGGGACTGAAGCAGGGGTTAAAGTTAAACTGTTCCACAGCACAGTGACTAACTGGTTATGCCCCTGGTGTAGCTTGCACCTTCTGTCCAGATACTGAAGCAGGGCTCATACGTACCCAGCACAGCCCTTCCAAGGTTCCCTGTGTAGATCAGCGTTCCATGATCAGAGCTTGTAGCAGCAGATGAACAGAAAGTCTGCCCCCTACTTGGTACAGCCCATCGCAGAGCCTGTCCGTAACAAAACAGCTCAGTACTCAGCACTAATCCAGTTAGTATCTATGAGTCATTTACTAGACATTCTGTCTTGAACATGTACGCAATGCAAAGAAACAGCATTAGTAGTGGCATCAGTAATTACATAAGTAATACGTTGTAAAGTCTGAAAGAACCAGCAAAAGACAAACCTATGGACACGATTCACAACAGTGTGAGCGAGACAAAATGTAAATATGTTATAGGGTTTAAATGTGGCAGTCTTAACCACCACTTTAATAATAATCTGGTAAGGCACACTAACCTAATGTCGACAATTCCTTAATAATAATATAGTTGTATACTAGCCAACCAACAACGCATAAAAGAAGCCCAGCTTAGAGTATTTTTTTTTATGTACGACTGAATTATGACTTTATGTCTGCACAATAATTTGAGGAATAGTTACCTTGTTCGATATGTCAATACACAGGGACGGAGATGTGATGATTCGAAGAACATGTTTTTTATTTTTCGACGTGGTACGCGTGCTGAAAGAGTTTACGCCGTGCAATGTGCTATAGTAGCGACTGACTGATAGCTGACCCATTGCGATACGGCGGGTACAGCCAACCAGAGGATGTACACCACGTATT
Source organism: Gymnarchus niloticus (assembly GCA_009936485.2). NCBI lineage: Eukaryota > Metazoa > Chordata > Actinopteri > Osteoglossiformes > Gymnarchidae > Gymnarchus > Gymnarchus niloticus. Next base: position 9,813,232 of record JAACJT020000064.1, on the reverse strand, counting down.
ACATATAGCCACCACATTTTCCAGATATCGGACGCAGCTACCTAAGACCTCGTATAAAAAAAAACGACGCAACGAAACGCCGGCAAAAAGCACCGAGGCGGCGTGCCCTTTGATGGTACTTCCGGAAAAGTACAAGCGTTCTTACTGTCCGCTAGTCCGACTCCCAACATATTTTAGTTCTGGAAATTTAAAACACTCTTCAAATGCTTTCGCTTCACGATCTTTCGTATACGAGATTTATTGCGGCGCTAAATCACGTTAGAATATGGATAGTTTATTATATGATTTAAGATAAATACAAAGTAAGATGAAAACACGCTTAATTTCCCAAACAATACGAAGAGGCTACGTAGGTGGCAATAACAAATTATAGTGACAGTATACGTATTTATATACCATATTTATTATAAAGTTTCCTTTGTAGGAGCTGTTTTATCTGGAACGTTATGGTCGAGATAAATGAGAAAAAAACTTCGACTTCAAAGGTATTTTCTTCGGGATGCCGAAGCCTTCTCATTTCCAGCCGGCGCCGAATGGCGCTGCACACCCTTAAAGCGCTTCCGGCATCCGGTGGGGGCTCTAGTGCTGGCGAGTGGCTCTATGAGGATCACCAAGAGGCTCCTATCAGGTTATTATCGTCACCGTAACCGATAGTTACTGTGTTAGTGCCTAACCCGAAATTTGCAGGCGTCTTTGTGTGCGTAACCGCTGAACTAACATTTAATCGAAATGTTAGCCACGTAGATCTTTGTTCACCTACCGTCTTGGGCCCCACCTGAATATTTACAAGACCCTCTTACTAGCCGTAGCTGGGCGACCTGGAAAACGGTAGTAAAGTCCTCTGTCTTATGTCCGTACCTACAACCTTAAAGTTTAAATGCCGAGTATTAAGGACAAATTCAAGTGATTTTTTTCCCCCCTCGTGCTATATCGCCTGCGAAATCCTTTTAAGGTTTGGATTTAATTGAACTTTCTCAGTGTGTGGTAGGGCATTAGTTTAATTTTGGTCTTTTTTGCACCCGCTTATCCTATGCCTTTACTAGGTTTTGCTTTCTAGTTTAGTTTAGTTTTGTTTTGATGTTCATTTTAGGATGTCTCCTGGTGATAGTTTAATGTTAAGTGCGCCATAAAATGATAGGTGATACTAACTGCCACTTGAAACCGATAGCAGCCTGGACGAGACCTCGCATTTTGTTGGTTGAAAATAATATCTTGACATTAGCTCCTAAGTGTTTTTTTTAACGTGCTTCTGCTGCCCTTCAGTCTTGTTTGAACAGTAATGATAAAAACAGATGTCTGTGTCGAGCTATTTTTCGCCAGAACCAAGCATCAGCTGTAGTGTACAAATCAAACTAGCAGAAGTTTCAGTTCAGTTATTTATCCCAAGGGAAACTGTTGTACCAAGACAGACCTCTCACTGGTAAAGACAGACAAAACTAAAGGATAACAGTGGATAATTTGCTATGGCTAATAAAATGTGCCTAATGGTTTTATTTTTTTCAGGATAGAAATACTCTAACTTCAAGGGACAATGGGTGAGTATAAGTTAGAAATAAATGTTAATGTATATACACTACCACTCAAGTTTTTGAACAATTGCTGTTTTTCTTTTATTAATTTAAGGATTATCCATGCTACATAAAAAACCAAAGAATGAACAGAATGAAAAGATTAAAGACTCATACCACCTATGTAAATGGGAAAAACAGGCATCCTTTACAGTGATTACACTGAACAAATTAGACATTTTGTTATATATAGACTAATGCAGGTATTCTTTTCTGAAAGTTCAGCCCAATACTGCAGGAGAGGTGCCACTAAATGATGTGCATTAGTTAAGTTTCACCTTGACCTTTCAATTCATTTCATCCCTAATAAATGAAATGGGGTTAAGGTCAAGTGATTGTACAAGCCATGTCATCACTTTCAACATTTATCTTCCTTCTTCCTCAAGTAGTTCTGACAGAGTGTTTATGGTGACTGCTCGAAGTTTAACCAAAAATGCTGAAATATACAGTGTTGTTAAACTTCTTACTGCCAGTGTAGTTTCAATGACGAACAAGCTGAATTTAGGTGTATTTAACTGGATAGAGGAACCTTCTCTTGACATTTAGAATTTAAATTAAAAATTTTCAGTCATGGTATCATTTGATTTCTTTTAGTCCTGCTGTAGTTTTAATGTAGTAATAGTTTGTCTAGTGTGTCATAAGTGAAGAAATTATCCATTTTTAAGATGGTGAAGAGAAGACCTACGGTAGCTGTGAAGGGCCAGATGCCATGTATGTGAAGCTGATTTCCTCTGATGGCCATGAGTTTATTGTGAAGAGAGAGCATGCTTTGACTTCTGGCACAATCAAAGCTATGCTGAGTGGCCCTGGTGAGTGATGAAAATGTGCAGTGTCATTAGTGTGCTCTAATCAACAGAGCTGTAAAGCTGCTAAAGACGGTAGAGCCACAAAGCTCTGAATGTGCGTGTGGACGTTTTTATGTGTATGCCCAGGTTTTATGGGTTTTGCCTTCTCATCATCCGTCTTCCTGCTGATTATGCTAGCCAGGCTTGGCTGGAGCCTGTCCAGGCAGCACAGGGCGCATACACTATGGATAATTTACAGATGCCATTTAGCAGAACCTTGTCTTTAGACTGCAGAAGGAAACCCACACATGGGGAGAACGTGTAAACTCCACAAGCAGAGCGGAGATGGGATTTAAGCCCACAACCCTGGAGCCATGAGGCACACTTCTAGCCACTTAGCCTGTGCCAACCACCCTTGTAACAATATTTACAAAATCAACTGGTTGTCATAGCTGTTGTCCTCTAGTCATTTTCTTAAAGGAGATGGCACCTACTGCAGTTTGTTGAATAAATGTTGTGTAAGTATTATCCTCTTCCACTATTTTATATCAAAATCCTTGGAAAAATAGGGTTTACAAGACTTTTCCTCTTTCTGAGTTACTTGTATCACCAGACATCCTGGCCAGCTCAGTGACATGGATCATCGAGTTAGTGTGGTGCTTGAAAAAATGGGTCTGAAATGCGCATATGTCCCGGAGTGTGTCTTTGTGGATTTACAGCATTGTGTGTGTGTTTTGCAAGTGCGTTTGACAGTTCTTTACTTATGCTATGCTTTTATTTTTTCAGGACAATTTGCTGAAAATGAAACCAATGAAGTCAATTTTCGGGAGATTCCATCTCATGTTCTCTCCAAAGTGTGCATGTACTTCACCTACAAAGTTCGCTATACCAACAGTTCAACAGAAATCCCAGAATTCCCAATTGCCCCGGAAATAGCACTGGAACTCCTCATGGCTGCGAACTTCTTGGATTGTTAGAGAAATTATGAAGTCGTATTACAAGGCTTTAATTTTTAGGATTCATTTGTTTCATGATACTTTTTTAGTGTTTGACTTTTGGTAGTGTGTGCTGTTGATTGAAGATTTGTTTCTCTGCTGTTCTTTGCTGCAGTATTTTCTTTTGTCATGGACGAGAATTATAATTTTTGATATAATAAACTAACATGACTGCATGTTTTATGTGTTTAAAAACTCCATCCTTCTTTGTACTGGCTTTGAAAATGATGTTTAATAGTTGTGATAGATACTATTTAAGGGGTTAAATGACACACACTATAATGATAAATGCAGATTAAACAAAAACTGTAAGTTAATAAAAGGTTTTGTTTGGTATTCTTTTAAACATGGACCACCTACAAGAAAATAGTCCTGGAGCTAGTCTTATAAAACTGTTGGTTAATTGTTTTAAACAATATGACACAATAAAGGATGGCAGTTAATACATCATTTAAGTGATTCATGTAAACTTAGTTTAGCTCATTTCTTTTTGCATGTTTTCCCCCATGGTGTGCAGGTTTCCTACCACAATCCAAAAACATGCTTTGGTGTGCTGTCTCTGAACTGCCTGTACTGTGTGAATACATACCCTGAATGGACTGGCATCGCATCCAGGGTGTTCCATTGCTTTGTGCCCTCTGTTGCCAGAGATTGACTTCATGCACCATGTGATGCTCTAGAAGATACACAGTTGGAAGATGGATGGATATTTTAATTTCTAGTGACTGCTATACTCTTATCCGTTAATCCAAAACAACACAGTATATTCTTTAGATACACCAAAATAAAACATAGCTCATACTTTGCATGCATTTAATACCTTAAATTAGATCTAATAAAATATATTCATGAACAGTTATTTGTAATTATTCCTACTATTCACAGAGAGACTTCCGAGATATATTAATAGTTCAGTTGGTGAAATTGTTTCATATTTTAGATTTTCACGTGACTATGACATCCAAACTGAAATTCATTCCGCGAGGCGTGGCGGGCTTCTCCGCAGCTTCGACCGGCACTTCTGCGTGGCCACGTGGTCTTCTGACGTCACATTGTTTACGTAACTAAGGGTTCTGTCATGGCGTCCATGCAGGTAAATGTCCAACGAGAATAGAAACATCTGTAATTCAATTTTTTGCGGTTCGCTATATTGTAGGGCTTCATACGCCTCATGTCCCCCAAGATATAACATACGATGACCGACTGATACAAATATTAAGAACGATAGGCCAAAATGAACACACGAAATGGGACCTGGATAGTATGCACATTGCTGTCCGTTCTGGTAGGTTAACTGCTAGCACACTAGACAATTAATTAAAGGTATGTGCGGGACAGTCCGGGCGACTAATTCTGCAAAGTAGTACATAAATTGGAAAGTAATGATGATTAACTGCAGTTACAAATTAGTTACGATTACACTTATTTATTCATTAAATTGGTCCTAAAGTCTCTAAGTACGGAAAATCAAAAAATCAAGACATCCACCATAACTGGAAAACGAAAAGTTAAACGCGCTGACTAGGTAGTTAGTTAAAGAATAAAGCAAGCCAAAGGACTAAAGCCTTCATAAATGTCGATTATCCTAATTCTTACAAGTCTTTGTTTCAGTGGTCCACGAAATCTGCGTGCGTATCGACCTTTAAACTAGATGTCAAGGAATGGGGAAAAGCGTGTTAATCTCGGGGATGCATGAAGATACCTGGGTACCAGGGAGTGAATAAAGGCGTGTTAATCTTGGGGATGCATTAATACACCTGGGTAAAAGGGAGCAGAAAAAAATGTGTTAATCTTGGGGATGCATTTAGATACCTGGGTACAAGGGAGCGGATAAACGCGTGTTAATTTCAGGGATGCATTAAGATACCTCGGTACAAGGTAGTGGAAACAGATATGTTAATCTCGAGGATACATTAAGATACCTGGGTACCAGGGAGCGGATAAAGGCATGTTAATCTCAGGGATGCATTAAGACACCTGGGTACCAGGGAGCGGATAAAGATGTGTTAATCTCGGGGATGCATGAAGATACCTGGGTACCAGGGAGTGGATAAAGGCGTGTTAATCTCGGGGATGCATGAAGATACCTGGGTACCAGGGAGTGGATAAAGGCGTGTTAATCTCTGTGGTTACATTAACATAATTAGGTATCAGGTAACGGAAAGGAGTGTGATAATCTCGGGGCTGGCATTACGTAACATAACTATGTGCCAGGGAATGGAAAAGGACAGCTTAATCTTGAATTACTCTTGGCCTTGGGATTCCACCACCATGGTGGGATAGAACATGTTAATTCCCTTCATTACAGAACAGAGCATTTGAATACTTTGGGGATCCTTTTTGGTATTTACAAATTGTATAAAATATTCTATCCAAGTAGAAGCCTTGTACGGTTGTACTTGTGAAGGAAGACATCCAGAAACAAGATAATTGATGATGATCACGTGATCTTGAACAATGACATTGCTTTGGATATGTTTCCAATTGAGGTAAAGTGTAGACTTCAAGTCCCAGTTAAGCCATCCTCGTTACAGGTTCTTGCTACAATGCAAAAAGCGTGGATCAAATCCGCATGTCCTCAGTCCGAACCATTTTTAAGTCATACGGATAAGGCCATTAAAACTAAAATGCAAATCCCTTAAACGAGAAACAAGTTAACTGAATTTGCTTTAATTCATCATTTATAGCGATGCTTCACTTTCTCTAAGAATCGCTAAATAGAATTAAATGAACTAATGGATATTTGTGTTGCGTTATTTTTGGAACGTACTGGACAAACCAAACGCATGTTTCATTTGGGCATTTTTCAGGTAATGCCCCTCAGAAGCCAAGCAAATCAGTTTCCTTTTTGATCCATTTGGGCACCAGTTGTGTGTACTTGCTTATTAAACAATTGTTTCTCAGGCGTGCTTAAGCTTAGGAAAGAAAGGGGGGGTGCATGCTGCCCATCGGCAACCGCTCTCTATATGACTGTCATGTGTTTCCTCTAACAAAAGAAAATGCACAGGGAATATTATGAGTTTTGATTTTTATCTTTGCAGAAGAGACTACATAAGGAACTTTTAGCTTTGCTCACTAACCCACCGCCTGGAATTAGTCTGAATGAGGAGAGTGTTCAGAACACAATATCGCAGTAAGTTATGCGTTCCGAGTCAACAATATTGCTACCGTTCCCCGGGGTTCTTTATGGATATTTACTGAGTGTTTTATACCCCGATTAGCCTAAAGGGGTCAAAATGTTATTGCTATGATGTATTAGCCCACGTGGGTTGTTGCTAAGAGATGCCAGATTCCCCTGGTCATTGCTAAGGGAGATCATAGACGACTGTTGGCCTACTGGATTTCCCTTCTTTTGCAGGTGGATCATAAATGTGGATGGAGCACCTGGAACTCTCTATGAAGGGGAAACGTTTCAGCTGCTTTTCAAATTCAGTAGTGGGTACCCTTTCGATTCACCTCAGGTAATTAGAACAACAGTTTCTAACCCATCAATACAAGATAGTGTGAAAGTCTAGTATTTTACATGAATATTAATTTTAAAATGGACCATAGTATCATATGAAAACAGCAAGGCAGGTAGGTCAGGCCGCCTTTATTTCAGATGCTGCTCAGATCCCACCCATGAGGTTGATCCTTGTCATCAACGTTTTTTGACTGTCTGTGTAATGTAATGTAATGTCAATTTTATTTGCTTTTTTAAAGCACACTTAAACAACCAAAGTCTTCCAAAGTTCTGTACAGAGCTAGCACAAACGAAACAAAAATAAAACAACCCCATAAATAGTCACAATACAAATACAACCGATGAGGATAAAAATAACAACAGAATAACTAACAACAATCAGAAATAAAAGCCAATCTATAAAGATGGAATTTTAATCGCAATTTAAAAAGGGAGATTGAAGAGGAGGACCTAATCGCTAAAGGACGGGTATTCCAAAAAGTAGGTACATACACCAAAAAAGCACGGTCACCTTTCCGCTTATGATGGGCTCGTGGTACAGAAAGTAAAAATCTGTCAGAAGACCTCAGCTGTCTGGGCCCACAATGGTAGGCAAGTAAATTAGTAATATAAGGGGGACATAGGCTAACCCATTTAAAGCTTTAAAGTCAATTAGCAAAACTTTGAACTGGATCCTATACTGGACTGGGAGCCAGTGAAACATGGCCAATATAGGTGTTATGTGATCCCGTTTTTTTGACTTGGTCAATAACCTAGCTGCAGCATTCTGAATCAGTCGTAGGCGAGAGAGTGATGACTTACTGATTCCCAAATACAGAGAATTGCAGTAATCTAAGTGAGATTAAGTCAGGGCATGAATTACTTTCTCAAGATCTGGAGGTGATAAAAATAATTTAACTTCTGAAATACTTCTAAGATGATAAAAAGCCGATCTAACTACAGAATTAATTTGCTGATCAAATTTAAAATCACAATCAAAAATTACACCCAAATTTGATGCATGATCTTTCACAAAATTAGAAAGTTAACCATAATACTCGGAGACAGAGATTTGCGATCCAAAAAGGATAATGTCGGTCTTATTATCATTTAGTTGTAAAAAGTTATGAGACATCCAAGCCGTAATGTCTGTCAGACCGGCAAGTAAATTCATCACAGAGCACGGGTCACGAGGTTTCAATGGAAGGTAAATTTGGGTATCGTCAGCATAGCAATGAAACGAGATGTTGTACCTATGAAATATATTACCCACCGGGAGCAAATAAATAGAAAACAAAATAGGGCCTAAAACAGATCCATGGAGAATTCCATACGTAATAGGAGCAATGGAAGAATGGAAATTTCCGATTTGTACTGAGAAGGTTCGCTGACTAAGGTATGAAATAAACCAGTCAAGAACTGTGCCCTGAAGGCCAGTGCTCCCCAAACGTTAAATAAGTATGCTATGGTCAATCATGTCAAAAGCGGCACTTAGGTCTAAAAGAACCAATATTGCACAATCCCCGACATCAGCAATAAGAAGAAGGTCATTTAACACTCATAGTAATGCAGTTTCAGTGCTATGAAAGGCCTTAAAACCTGACTGAAATATTTAAAAAATGTTATTGTTTTGTAAAAAAGGAAGGAGTTGTGAAAGGACCACTTTTTCAAGAATTTTAGAGAAAAACAGCACCTTTGAAATAGGATGATAGTTTGAAAATACACAAGAGTCTAAATTAGGCTTTTTAAGCAATGGCTGGACTACTGCATATTTAAAACACAAAGGAACAGTACATGTTGAATGACAGGCATTTAAAATAGAAAGCACCCAAGGGCCAATGACATCAAAGACGTCTTTAAAAACACTAGAGGGAATGACATCAGAAGATGAAAAAGAAGACTTTTTGAGTTAGACACTATTTCCCCTAATGAAGAAAGGGAAAGGGGTTCAAACTCCTCAGTAATGTTGTGTAGACCGTATCCCAATAATGTGACAAAAGACCAGCCATCGGAGCAATATTCAGTCCTCCTTATGAAAAACTTAAAAAAATCTTTGCATGTTTTGTTGGACAAGTCAAGATTAAGATTTAAGTGCTCAGATGGAGATACAACTGATTTTATAACACTGAACAAAACCTTAGGTTTATGTTGATGTATGACAATTAACACAGAGAAATAATTTTCCTGCACACGTTTTACAGCGTTTTGAAACGTGGTCAGACAACTCCTTAAAATATCATAAGAGATTTGTAATTTATCTTTTTTCCATTTTCGTCCTGCTTTCCTGCAATCACATCTAGGCTCCGAACAGAATCATTAAACCATGGCTGAGATTTAATTTTAGTCCATCTAGCTTTAAAAGGTGCTATGGTATCCAAAACATCAGTGCATCTCGAATTAAGAACAGCTACAGGTTCTTTAATAGATAAAAAATTTAGGTCATTCGTATCATGGATGGTATTTTAAAAGGCCTCTCTAAACAGACCAGCAATAGTGGAATTTAAAATACGTCAACGACGGCATAAGCCGGAGGTGATAAACAAGAAAAGGGACAACGGCACACTAAAAGTAATAGGTTTGTGATCAGAAAAAGTGGCATCCAAAATAAACTGCTCAAAAAAATTAAAGGAACAGTTTTTAATCAGAGCATAGCATCAAGTCAATTAAACTTCTGGGATATTGATC
>JAACJT020000064.1:9774583-9797537 GCA_009936485.2 Gymnarchus niloticus | reverse complement strand
ACACTCTTCTCCACCCACTCCACCCTGCCTGCACTCTCTTCACCTCTTTTCCACACTCCCCATTACTCTGAACTGTTAACCCCAAGTATTTAAACTCATCCACCTTCACTAACTCTACTCCCTGCATCCTCACCATTCCATTGTCCCTCTCATTCACATACAGGTATTCTGTCTTTGTCCCACTGACCTTCATTCCTCTCCTCACTAGAGCATATCTCCACCTCTCCAGGATCTTCTCAACCTGCTCCCTGCTCTCACTACAGATCACAATGTCATGCACAAACATCATAGTCCATGGGGGCTCCTGCCTTATCTCGTCTGTCAACCTGTCCATCACCATTGCAAATAAAGGGCTCAGAGCTGACCCTTGATGTAATCCCACCTCTATTTTAAACGCATCCGTCACTCCTACCACAGACCTCACCACCACTGTCACACTGCCCTCATACATATCCTGTACCACTCTTACATACTTCTCTGCCACTCCCGACTTCTTCATACAATACCACAACTCCCCTCTAGACACCCTGTCATATGCTTTCTCTAAGTCCACAAAGACACAATGCAACGCCTTCAGACCTTCTCTATACTTCTCCATCAACACCCTCAGAGTAAATATCGCACTTGTAATGCTCTTTCCCGACATGAAACAATACTGCTGCGCACTAATCATCACCTCTCTTTTTAACCTAGCTTCCACTACTCTTTCCCATAACTTCATGCTGTGGCTAATCAATTTTATCCCTCTGTAGTTACTACAGTTCAGCACATCACCCTTATTCTTAAAAATCAGTACTAGTACACTTCTCCACTCCTCAGGCATCCTCTTGCTTTCCAAGGTAAAGCAACTAACATATGACACTTACTAATACAACATGTGCTCAGTTACTCTTAAAAATGATTATACATTGGGGGAAAACAGCCTAAGGTGAAGATTCATATCCAGCTCAACAAGCAGATAACTGCCAACTATTCCCGAAAACAGCTCTGACTTTCATTTAAAGGATTTAGATGACTGATTTAAAATTGCTTGCTGCATGTTCTGCAGATTCAGTGAAAGACCTTACTGTACCCTAGCCCTAATTAAACTGACATAGCTGAAAGACCACCATATCACTGTATATTACACGCCACAACAAATAGCATCTTTGGCATTTCCAACACCCACTGAGCACGTGTGTAAAATATTGGGTCTCAAATACATTTCATACAAAACATGTTTAGTACACTGAAAAGTGATGCACGAAAAACTAAATCGTAAATCTTGTCCAAGAGCACTGTTTTTCCCGAATTAAAAAGTGGCATGCACATACAAGGTTACAAGATAGATGGATGTTCTTAATATCCTAAAAAGCCAAAATCTACATTCAATACTCCAACACTGACAGTGGCGTGCATTATAAGAATATTTTTACTAAACGCTTACACAATAATTAAAGTTTACTATACTAAGACGGGCATTACCATCTGCAAACGTGTGCCAGGTCGGCTCACGGTAAATCTGGCGCACGATTTCCGCAGTCTCTTCATTGCTTTGACTGTTGATGTCCCACAAGACCAAAACCGCCCGTCTTCGGGCGAATTCCTGGGCAAACAGCCGGCCAAGGCCACTACCTGCCCCGGTCACCAAACACACCTGACCGGCCACGCTCTTCTCTTTTGGTCGTACGAACCATTTCATCCCTGCCTGTACAAAAGCCCAAAGTATCTTAAAAGTAACCAGGAAAATTTCAGAAAGAATATTCACGGCGTCTAACATCATATTCGTAAACGTTTTTAAAAACTGATACACAAAAAGCAAAACGCATTCGCTGAGTTAATTTGACTCAATAACTGGAATCAGACAAAAATAATTAAAACTATCTTACATAACGACCCACAATTTAATATAAACAGACTTTGCAGCACAAAACTGTACAACCATGCCATTAAACAACTTTTTTCCCAAATGGAAACGCAGTCTTGCGAAAAACACAAACTTTTCGCCAACACCCGCTAGTAAAAAAAAAAAAATAAGCCAACGAAGGGTGGGTATGTGTACACGCCATTTAAAACTGCCTATAGCCAAAAGCCCTCTATGTACAGGGCCTTTGATTATAGGTAGGCATTCCATTGCCTGAATTAATTATATTCAGGGACGTACTGTATTTTTAAGATGAACTCTAATACGTTGTCAGTTCTACATCTTGATTTTTTTTTGCGATACTGAGTAAGTTTCATAAACTTAAAAGTTGCTTTTAAAATTGTTTTTTATGTTATTCTTAATTTCTGCTATACGTTTAATGTTTAAGATGGCATTTATTTACATATAAAATCAGGCATGAAGAATATATCTACTTCCGTTTCGTGTCCTCCGGACCCCACATATAAGTGTTGTCTGCGCATGCGTATGGCCCTCTTTTACGGTGGGGATAATGGCGGGTGAAGAGTGAGTTTGATTCTGTTCTTTTGAAATCCTTTTCCATCGTTTAATAAATCTTAATTTTGTCTAATCTTTTCCCACCACTTGAGTATCAACTTGTATAAAGATACATTGGCACGTGTATTTTGTATCTTGACCGCATCTGTGTTACATGTATTTGACTAAACGTGTTATTACTGCAACACACCATAAACTGAATTAAGCTTAGGTGTAAGCTTAATTGTAGAACGTTGTTTTCCTTGTTTCCTATCCAAATTCTGATCTTCACGTCATAATGAAAATACCGTTGCGCTTGCACGGTTTTTTTTTGTTTTGTTTTTTTTTTTTTTTTACCGATGCTTCGATTGTCAGTGTGGTTTAAAAGATCTGTATGCGTGTTCTGTTAAGATGAATGGTTGATTTGGCTTCTCAGCATATGGAGTTATTTGAATGTTGTGTAGCTGAATAGCTAGGCCGCTTGAATACTTAGCTGTCATAACGCGTTCATGCAGATGTGATAAGCACATTCACCGTCTAAATGTTTGTGTTTCAGAGGGAAGAAGGTACCAGCTGTTCCTGAAAGCCTTTTGAAAAGGCGGAAGGCCTACGCGGCTCTGAAAGCTCTGCGCATCAAGAAGATGCTTGCAGAGAAGAAGGTACGGCCACCTGATCAGGCAGTGTTTGTGGGAATGCCATACCGATTACTATGTACGGTTTATGTGGTTTGATTTTGGCCCATATTGTATAACGGAATGTTAATGGTTCTTCTAGTTCCGCAAATCGAGAAGATGCCTGATCTACAAGAGGGCTGAATTCTACCACAAGGAGTACAGGGAAATGCACAGGCGTGAGATCCGTTTATCTAGGATGGCCCGCAAAGTCGGCAACTACTATGTTCCTGCAGAACCCAAGCTGGCCTTTGTCATCAGGATAAGAGGGTACGTCATGATGTATTCCACACGGAAAAGGACTATTAGCTTGAAGTTGTGGTTGCTGATGATCAGACTTTTTTCCCCGTCTTATCGACCATGGTGAAACTTTCTTGACTTAAGCCATTACTGTCTGAAACCACAGCTGGCTGTGCTTGACCTGGTTGACCAGCATTGGTCATGCATACTCACTATCCTTCTATCTCCAGGATCAACGGCGTTAGGCCCAAGGTCCGAAAAGTCCTGCAGCTTCTCCGTCTGCGGCAGATCTTCAATGGCGTATTCGTCAAACTGAACAAGGCCTCCATTAACATGCTGAGGATCGCTGAGCCCTACATTGCTTGGGGGTAAGGCCATTTCCCCCCCCCATAGTGTAGGTTTGCAGATTGGGGCTGCTGATGTCTGAGTGCAACCAAAGTTACATTGGTGAATAGAGTGGTCTGGACCACGAATCTCAATCCTCCTCTGGTGAGCTACTTTCTTGAAAAAGTTGAAACCAGCCCAAATACAACACACCTGATTCAGTTAATTAGTTCTCTTTTATAGGTCTTCATTTAGCTGTGGCAGATGTTATACATTTTGGTTGGATTCAGACTTTTCAGGGGAAGTGGCTTGCCAGGAGGAGGAGGGTTGGAGATCAATACTCTGCTGGAGCATTTTCCATGACTGCTTGTGTGAGAATTTCCTTTCTCCTTTCTGCTAGTTACCCCAACTTGAAATCAGTGCGTGAGCTGATTTACAAGCGTGGCTATGGCAAGATAAAGAAGCAGCGTATTGCCCTGACTGACAATTCCTTGATAGAGAGGACTCTTGGTATGTACCTTTAGCTTCAAAACCTTGGTGAAAATGACCAAACTAACTTACCCCTTGGTATTGTGTGGAGCTTTGGGGCAGCTCCTTGATAAAGCGTGTGGCTTCCTGCAGGTAAATATGGCATCATTTGCGTTGAGGACTTGATCCACGAGATCTACACCGCAGGAAGGAACTTCAAGGCAGCCAACAATTTCCTGTGGCCCTTCAAGCTGTCCTCCCCCCGCGGTGGCATGAACAAGAAGACCACGCACTTTGTCGAGGGAGGTGATGCCGGCAACAGGGAGGACCAGATAAACAGGCTGATCAGAAGAATGAACTGATCGTTCTGGGTAAGGCCATGCTTGTGGTGATCATGATCCACCAATGTAATGATTAAGTGGAGTAAAAAATGAACCTGCTAACTAGTACTGTCCTCGAGTGAATCTGGTTACTACTGGACTTCAGGGGGTTGACTTTCGCTGAAGGAGTTAATGGCAATTGCCTGCTTTTTGGGCAATCAACCAAGGACCCAATTTAGATGTTCACAAACCAAGTTTTGGGGTTCTTTGTGCCACTTTTAGCAGTTTACATGAGACAGCTGCTATTAATGGAAACCACCTTTTGTTGGGTGTTTTCATCTGCCCTGGTATACAGTTGAGCAGAGTGGTTTAATTGGCTGTCTCTGCTCAGCCTTTGGTGGTCAAGGCTATGTAGAGACATTTTAACTCGGCTGAGAGGTTCTAAACCTGGATGTCTTGGTCAGTATTCTGTGGTGAAAGTTTGAATTTGAATACTTTTAAGGGTGGCAGCGTTAATGGTAGGGATTTTTGGGTTTTGATGTTTTAGTATCATAAGCTAGAGGATGGTGTGTGTACTGATTGTTCTCATTTTTTTGCAGGAGTCAGATGGAATCCATAGCAGGCCTGTATAATAAAATAAAAGCCCTTTCTCAAAATCATGTGTGTTTTTGCATCTCTCAGCCAAGAAGGCCATCTTGGGACAATGAGCTTCCTGGGTTGTACATCTTGCAGGTGGCTGCGGTGTCCAACAGCTCAAATAAAATATTTAAATATCCACTGGCTGGCTCAGATTTAAGTACATCTGTATTTTACTACTACTTTAATTTCAGCTGCTCCCGCCAGGGATCGCCACAGCGGATCAACTGCCTCTATCTACTTCTGTCCTCTGCATTTTGCTTTGTCACACCAACCACCTGCATGTCCTCTCTCACCACATCCATAAACCTCTTTGGCCTTCCTCTTTTCATCTTGCCTGGCAGCTCCATCCTTTATATCCTTCTCACAATATACCCAGCATCTCTCCTCTGCATGTCCATGTTTTACTGTTTTGTACAATTTAAGCGATATGAAAATTGCACTTGCACAAATCATTTTAGGTTCAAATAAGGTTCATTATCTTGGTTTTCATGCACTAGTGTTTATTTACATAGCAAACTTTCATATTTATCATTCATATTTATCAAAAACTAAGGATTTAAAATGATTGACTTCAGTTTCCTTAGTTAAGTGGGTGGTTGTGTCTGTGGATAGGCTAGACTGTGAAAACGTCTTATGGGCCTGTGTGTTTTTCGCGTAAGCTACCACTAGGGGTCAGCATTCTACCAGCTGAAAAATTAAGGCAGGAAGCTGGAGTGATATACACTTCACCCCAGTTTAGGGCTGCTATTAAAATTGTCTGCCTTTTGATGTTGTACATTAATGACCAGGGTTATTTTCATTAGGCTTCTGATGCAATGTAGAAAGTTGTGTTCGTGCTGTTGGTGCATTACTCGTAGTGGTCATTGCTCCTGTCTTGGGTGGAGTATGTTTTGGTCTGATCAGACTGTACACAATGGTGGTTTAATGTTCTTTATTTTCCAGCAGGTGCTAATATAGCATGTAGGAACCATGATACAGAGGGGCACAGTGATCTGTGATTATATGATGGTAAAACATGCTTATGGCAATACATACAGTCTGGAGTCAGTCTATTGATACTACGATACACAAGAATGTCATGGAGATGTTACATTCACAGAGGAAAAAGTAAGGCTGGGTGGGGATACCTTGGAAAGGTGGTCAAATCAATGATGCAGCTTAATTTTAAAGAGATTTTAGGTTTCATGGAAGGTCTTTTAATCTGTGTCGGGCTTTTAACTACTTTGTTAGCTCACAGCATCCATTAATCTGTTCAGGCCATGAACAAGTTGGCCTTAAATTAGCAATATTGCTGAACTCACCTTGACAGCCCTACTGTACTTATGCTGAAATGTTTGAATATGTTAAGACAGGTCTTTTCAAAGAACATACAAAGACAGTTGTATGCCAGTGTGAATGTTAATTCATTTGCAGTGAAATGCTGTACTGACTGATAGACAGTCCAGCTCCTTTAACCCATAATGTACCCATTGCTTTGAGGTTTAAGTGAGATGTGTGGAGTGTTGATGGTCATCTCTGATGTTTAGCAGAGGACACTGGGACAGTTTGACAGATAAGACACTGATTAAGATGTACCTTATGTGACAGCCATCATGGGTGAGCAGGAGGATGCCGGTATTGTGGCTACAATACATCAGCAATTGCATCCACAACAGAAAGGAATGAGGAAGACTGAAGCACGTTGTTAGTAGGATGGCCACCCATCCTCCACGTTTGTTTTGCTGATGGTTTCCTCATATTGTTGCTTGGTTTCCCTCTCTCAGTCAGCTGCGTCCTCATTTGGCACTCCTGAGAGTTTGTATGGCTCTGGTTTTCTGGTTTCATGTCTGCTCTCCCACTCTGTGATGAGTTCTCTTTCTAAATTCAGTTTCCATCAAACCACAGGTAGAGATTTGGGAGCCCACCTACCCTAGGCCTTCTCGTAGTCACAGGGGGCATATTTCTCAGGTCACAAATCAAGAGAAGGCCATTTCTGAATTACATTTAAAGACTGGAAAAGACATTGCAAATTACAGAAATGAGGGTCTGTAACATCATCTGAGGACTTGCGTTGCTGTTTTTTTTACTGTAAAAATAGATTTCCATCCAAGGCTATATGAACAATAACAAATAATGTTTAGCTTTCTTATATAGATCTCTTTATGAAAAAGCACAATTCCAGTCATAATCCTCTGGACATAGTCATCCTTCTTTGGTGCTGTATATTAAAAATATACAGCATGTTCTAAATATTACTCAGTAAAAAAAATACATATTGCATTGTGAATGGCAATTTTTTTACTTATATACTATATAATACAGTATGAGTTAGGAGTCCTGTGTTTCATGACTACAGATAGGTATTAATGGTTTTCCAAGTTCACCAGAGAAACCAGACTGAACTTTATATGTGTCAGCAAAATAAGGGAGCATATGCTGCAACACAACCTTAGAAACATAATGTGAACTTATATGCCCTGCAATGTGTTGGCCCCCCATCCAGGGTGTCCCCCACCTTGTGCCCTAAGCTGCCTGTGATATACTCCATGCCCCCCGCATAGGATGAATGTGAGTGGTTTGGCTCAAATGACACAGTGGGAATACAGAAATAACAGGAAACCCCTGTGTATGTATATAACATTTCGGTGAAACTTTATATTTCAGATTAAGTATTATCCATATCAAGCAAAGAGGAAAGATCTTTTATTGTATGAATTTATCTTTTGATTAAAAGTTTAATGCCTTGGATGGTAGGTGTCAGATTTAATCACTAGGTCAAGGTAATCTTGGTAATCATCATTTCATAATGGACTTTTATCAATAAAACAAACCTGGACTAATGTTATCCTTTGACTTCGATTGATAACCAGTGGTATCTTAGATGTGTTTCTGGAGACCCAGGAGCACTGAGATGTGTGCATTACTGTGTTTGAATGAAGAGACTAGTCATTTCCCTCATGAAACTAAATCAAACCATCAAAATGGTTGTGCCCTTTCCCACTCCTAAAATCACCTGGCATGTAATGCAGTGACAGCAAGACTTGTGTTTTAATCAGGAAGTACCAGTAGGACATCTATGTGATAAGGCAGCAACGCTAAGATCTATATGCTAATGCAGAAGTAGCAGTTGGATGTATATACTAATAAGAACTAGTTGTAGGATACAGATGTTAGTCTGGAAGGAGCAGTAGGAAGCATATGCTGATCTGGACATACCTGTAGGATGTTTGTTCTCATTAAAGGGACTGTATACCTGTATGGTGGATTTTGTTTTAAATTTTCACTGAAAAGAGGAGAAGGTTTTTAACTTTTTGTGAGCATCAGACTTGATATGAGACGATTTTCTCTGCAATGTTGGTGTCACGTTCACTAAATTGTGTATAACTGAAGGTTCTGCACCAGTCTAATGATAAATATTATTGATATCAGAGAACATATATTTCCACTAAAAACTTTTTTTTTCTATTTGTGAATATCATTATGCAGCAGTCTTTATATTGGTTTATCTCTTGTTACAGAACTGTCACGTCTTCTCCATCAGGAGAAAAATGTGCAAAAGCTTCACATACATTTTCAAATGCATGCTTTTTGAGGGGCTCTAATATGAGAATGTCTGAGAGCTCCTCAAAAAAGAGGTCCAAGGCTAAAGCCTGTAGACTTTGTAAAAATGCCTGTACTTGGTTTAAAGCCACTCTCTTTGACTGCTCAGAATGTGGTCACATTGATATTGAGGAACGGGCAGAATTAAGAAAGTTGTCATGCCGTGCAAAATATTTCTTTTACGAAACTTGTATGCCTGCTGTTTGAAAGAGCACCAGTGTGCCGTCACAAAATTCCTCTGCATTGTCACATGATGACCATGCTGTACAGTCAACCAGCTGTCAATGATCTCTCTGCATGGCCACATCTTGCTTTTACAGTGGGCAAAAACACATTTTCGCAGTTGGCTTAGGTAAACATGGAGCCACTCTGGTTGCAGTCAGTTTTGCCTGCTCCATTGTCATGAATTACTCCCAGGGAGCAATTCTGTGTGATACCTTTGGGTGAGTGCATGTGATTTTTCCCATGGTGGTCCTTTTTGAGTGACACCAGCTCAAAGTGAGAACCCAGGCTTGGAGATTGATTGAAGTCATCAAGAAAGGGGGAGGAGCAATGGGAAGCCCCACCATCAAGCTGGAAAATGGTACTTGTTCCACTGATGGGGGTCTCAGGATCCATGCCTGGACTTTCACTGAAATTAACCTTCAAGCCTTTAGCCACTTGGTGACTAGCTCTCAAGGAACTCCTGAACGTGCCACCAACACGCCTCAAGTGTTCTGGCCCCAGGGATGGGGGTCCACTGTCATAAAGGTCATTGTTAAGGCCTCCGTTGGACTGTAGAGATGAGATCTGGCTCAGGTTTAGTGGTGGTGGCACTCGGGGGTGTCTGGTGTGCTCCTGGCCGTTAAGAACCTTGTCATCCTCGGCAAACTCGGTAGAGCAGCTGGTGTAGCTGTCAGTGCTTGATGTGCTCCTACCATCTGTGACAGGACGGTCCACCTTGGAGTCTCTGCTTTTGTCTGATGCCTTATTGCATTTTTCTGTTGTGACCAATTTATTCTGTTTGGCCATCCCTGTAGAAAATGATGGCGACTGGGTCATCTTATTGTAGCTCCTCTGTGATGTCTGGCTACTAAGATTCTGGGGGCTGATGTTGGAGCTCTGGAAGTAACCTGCTTGCTCCTTCATAACCAAGGCTCTTGGACTGGTGGGAACAACATTCTTGGAGGCATTCCATTTACCTGGGGAAAGATGATTATCCAGGTTGTGTTTTTTCTCTCCTTCATCAACCACTATATCCATCAATTCCATACTGCGTGCAAAATTGTCCTTCATATTCATAGATACAATACTTCCATTCCTCTTGGCCCGTTCCAAGGCCTCCCTCCTCTTGATGGCTTTTTCCTGCCGTTTCTGCTCCTTGTAGAACTCAGAGAAATTGTTTACAATGATGGGAATGGGCAGGGCTATGACTAACACACCTGCAATGCAGCAGAGGCCACCAACTATTTTACCAAGAAGGGTTTGCGGGTAAATATCTCCGTAGCCTACGGTTGTCATGGTAATGGTGGCCCACCAGAAGGAAGCTGGTATGCTGGTGAATTTTGTGGCATCTTCATCTTTTTCTGCAAAAAATACCAGACTAGAGAAGATCATGATCCCCATGGCTAGGAAGAGGATGAGCAGACCCAACTCGTTGTAGCTGCGGCGCAGTGTAAAGCCAAGTGACTGCAAGCCTGTTGAGTGACGTGCCAGCTTGAGGATGCGCAGGATGCGCATAATGCGAAATATCTGCACCACGCGTCGAACGTTCTGGAACTGTAGCACACTCTTGTTGGACTCAGTCAAGAAGATGGTGATGTAGAAGGGCAGGATGGCCAGCAGGTCGATAACATTTAAGGGACCCTTAAAGAATTTCCACTTGTTGGGCGATGAGAGGAAACGTAGCAGATACTCCATCGTGAACCAAGCGATGCAGATCGCCTCCACATGCGCCAGCTTGGGGTTGTCGCTTGGATGGCCAAACTCATCAGTCTCCTGGAATTCTGGCAAGGTATTCATTGATAGGGCAATAGTGGACATAACGATGAACAGGATGGATATAATGGCTAAGATCTGGAGGGAAAAAATATAAATCAAAGACAGTTAACTGGTTATGTCATCCACTAAAACAATACAATTAAAACACTGGACAAGCTTAGTTCTTCAGTGCAGTAACAAGACAAAGGTGTTTTTCACAATGTTCTTCATGACTGTGCAAATTACAGTGTCTGTGTTTGTCTATTTAATAACATATGCTCGGGGGCCATTTTAATAGGTTCATCTAGCTATTACTGGGTAGAACCCACGTTCCTTCCAGAACTGGTTCAAGGGTAGACAAGTTGTGTGTTCAGAGAAGTCATCTGCACACCACTGATTTTTTGCACTTGGGATTTCTAATCAGCCAATAACACTCTATACATGTATACTCCGACTAAAAATGCTCAACTTGAAGCCAGAAAACAACTTTGAGTTTTGTTGCATTCATGGTGTGTTCTCTCCTGTGTGGAAAGCGCTGGTTGCCATTCAGTTTCTTAAGCTCTACTATTGTTTCTGCTTCACTGCTTCAGAACTTCCACATCCCACAGACATGCAGACCATCCCACAGATCATCCCACAGAAACACAGACCATCCCACAGTTCATCCCACAGACATGCAGACCATCTTCCATCAACTTCCCTAATTCTGCTCCTAGGTGTCCTTTGCTGTCTGTCACATGCTTTTATTCTCAGAGATAGTGAGGAACATGTCGGCCATATAAAATGTTGTCATTCGAATGATTTTACCCAAATATCCTGGTCTGTTTGTCTTGTTTGAGTGTGGCTTTGATAAGTGTCTGCCACATTTCAGAATTAAATGTATTCACTATGTATAACTGAAGTATAAAAAATTTGTCCTGGTGTTTTTGATCACATCAATGTAAATGCATAAACCGCAAAAACAACATAACAGAATATATACAAGTAAGTGAAATGAAACATCTGGATAAGGTGTCTGTACAGTCCAATGCAGAATAAAACAATATAGATACACAGCAAGGAATGAGAATCGGTGTTATAAAGAGAGTCAGAATTCATAGGCATTATGACCCGACAAAGCAATTGTTCCCGTAAAGTGCAGAGTGCTAGAGGACAAGTTGAGAGCAGTTTGGTCAGAGGGTTTGTGGTTGAATATGTTTACTGCTCTGGGGAAAAGGCTGTTCAGATGATGTAAGGTTCTGGCTCTGCCCAAAAAATTTACCTGTGGGATGTTTTTGGAACAGTCTGTGTGCTGGGTGAGAGGGGTCAGAACTGATCTTTCAGTCTGTGTGGTGAGTGAGAGGGGTCAGTACTGATCTTTCAGTTTGAGTCCTGGGTGAGAGGGGTCAGTACTGATCTTTTAGCCTGTGAGCTAGGTGAGAGGGTCAGCACTGATCTTTCAGTTTGAGTGCTGAGTGAGAGGGTCAGTACTGAACTTTCAGTCCGTGTGCTGAAACACAAGCATGAAGAGATGGTAAGGTCCAAAAGTTTTCATTTATCAACTGAAAACAGACAAAGTACCTAAACAAGAAAAAAAAAACTAAAACAATTCAAAATTTGGTGTCACCATCCTTTGCCTTTAAAACAGCATAAATTCTCCCGGGTACACAAGCATACAGTTAAGGATGTTGTAGGCATATGGTCCAGTGTATGATTAAACAATTCCATCAAACAGGTGCTGATGATCAACAGTATAATATGTAGGGTGAGACACAATCATTAAGTGAAATGGAAATAGCTGTGAAGGATAAATGAAACTGGGTGAGGAACAGTCATGCTCTATACCAAGTAGGGATGTAACGGTATTCGGTATATTATTGAACCGTTCGGTACGCCCTCGCACATGTGAACCGCGGTATTACGATGCCATTTTCCTATACGTATTGCCGCGAATATAAGACTATGTTTTTTCTCTAAAAATACATCTAAAAAACTGGGGTTGTCTTATTTTCGAGAGCTAGAATTTAAATGTCATTATACAAGAGCAGATGGCGTAAATTATCCGCCTCCTGGCTATCAGTGTTTTGTATGCAGCTACGAGCTAGAGAAGAGAGGCTAAAACAAATATTCTCTTCGCTCCAACGTGACAATAGCGTGTGCTAGTAGGGAGACTGAGAGAAGCTATTCTGAAGAGGTCTCGCCGTCTTTCAAATCCGCGGTGTGGCAACATTTTGGATTCAGAGTGCAATACGATGACGAGGGAAAACAGACGGTAAACAAACTCATTAAGATACGTAGTGAGGATACTTAATTTTGCACTTTGTTATTTTTACATTTAATATTGCCTATACAAGTATGTAGCCTGCTTTAAAAAAATAGAGAAGGCAAAATAGGCTACTTCCAGGTTGTCAAAGATTAGACAGAACACAGAATGCTTAGACAGGTAGTTCACTTGATGTTAAACTTTGTTTAAATAATGAAGTGTAAAATAGACAGTCAAAATAAAGTTCATTGTTTAATTAAAGGGTGATGTGTTTTTATTTTCTTATTAAGTATAAAGATACTGAAACTGTACTGTTACCGTGGTCCAAAAACTGACACATACCAAACCGTGGAAAAACTGTACTGTTACACCCCTAATAACAAGGTGAGGCTGCTGAAGACAATTTAATGTAAAAATCTTGCACCATGGCAACATGGAACACAGCAAACAAGACACAGCCCTTGTCTTACTACAAGGTCTTTCATAGGCAGAGATACGAGATGCTTCGTATCAATGCAGGCAGGTATTTCTGTCACATCATTCCCTGGCTCCTCCCCCTGCTATTCGGTTTCTTTATGCTGCACCTGGTTGCTTGGTGACTCTGACTGCCATGTTAAACACTTGGTTGCTTGGTGACCCCAGCCTATTTCTCCTAGTCAGTCCTGTTGG
Organism: Gymnarchus niloticus; assembly: GCA_009936485.2. Classification (NCBI taxonomy): domain Eukaryota; kingdom Metazoa; phylum Chordata; class Actinopteri; order Osteoglossiformes; family Gymnarchidae; genus Gymnarchus; species Gymnarchus niloticus. The sequence goes on along the minus strand of JAACJT020000064.1, from coordinate 9,784,028 downwards.
ACCAGGATGGTTCCTGGTGGGTCCTGCTGGATTATACTGCTTTGTTCAGTGTTCTGAATCAGCTCTCTTCTCCCTCAGATGCTTCGGTCCAGTTGCAATATGCCTGCCTGTCTAAGTGGTTGGATTTACTATAAGTCAGTGGGTAGCCAAGAGTGACCCCAATCTATGTGTACTCGATGCCTATGTTCCTCCACCTGCACTTCTTGAAGTCAAGTCCTGGTTCCCCATAGTCTCCCCAGAGGTCTGGTCTGTCTCTCCAGAATAATCCCCAGAGTGCTGGTCTGTCTCTCCAGGATACTCCCCAGAGTTCTAGTCTGTCCCTTCAGAATACTGCTCAGACGTCTGGTCTGTCCCTCCAAAATACTCTCCGGAGGTCTGGTCTTTCTCTCTAGCCTGTCGTATCTGTCTATCCTGCTCCGTTCCCTGTTCTTGTCCTTTCACGTGGCACCGTTCCGGGCGCTCTCCTTGTTGTCTCTCATTTACCCGGGTGCCTCTCTCCAAATCATGTTGTTCCTGCTGCTCCTCTCACTGGGTGCTGCTGTAAGGCATGGTCCCTGAGCTGTTCCTGATTTGTCTTTCCTTTCTTCACCTTTTCTAGGTGTTCCCCCCACCCCCAGTTTCCTGATGTGCCGTCCAAACTCTTTTGCAGAAACACAAAAAATATGCAACACTGAGGACTGAAAACGCAGTGTGCAGCCAAGAAAACTTAGTGCAACAGATGAAAGACACATCATGCTGAATGGCGGAACCTAGTAGGACCCTGGTACACCCAACTACTGTCTGGAGAAGTGTGGTCAGAAGTGGTCTTCATGGAAGATTTGCAGCCAAAAAGTCATAACACCGATTGAAAACAAAGCCAAGCAATTCCATCCTGTAATACCAGCAGGGAAGTGTCTGATTGGTCCCAAATTTATTTTGCAGCACAATGTCCAAAGTCATAAAGAACAATCTTCAACAAAAATAAGGACAAGGAGTCCTGGAAGAGATGGTATGGCCTCCCCAAAGCCCTGATCTCAGCATCATCGAGTAAGTCTGGGATTACATGAAAAGATGGTATGGCCCCCACAGAGCCCTGATCTCAACATCATCAAGTCAGTCTGGGATTACATGAAGAGATGGTATGACCTCCACGAAGCCCTGATCTCCGCATCATCGAGTCAGTCTGGGATTACATGAAGATACAGAAGCAACTGAGACAGCCTAAATCCACAGAAGAACTCTGGTTAGCCTTCGTAGTTGTTTGGAACAACCTACCTGCTAAGGTCCTTAAACTGTGTGCAAGTGTAAGTATGAGCATTGATGCTATTTTACCAAATATTGAGTTGATTTAGGTGTTTTTTGTCAGTTAATGCATTTTGTATGTTGTTAAGTTGTAAATAAAAACTTTTCACGGCATCATTTTTGAAAGCATCCTAACTTTATAGCATTTTTTCACAGGCGCCTAAGTCTTTTGCACTGTTCTGTATGTATATACAGTATAGTAATAATGCAAAGCAATTAAACCCACTTCTGAATAAGCATCTGCATGTCTGTGTACCTGCTATAAGAGCCTCAGTTTAGACGAGATTATTTGAAAGCAAGATCCACACACAGTAGACTAAGGTGAAAATGGAGCTTAAAAGCAAAGTTAAGGTACTTTTTGATGATGCATTTTTTGGGGGGGAGGTTAAAGTTCAAGCTGAAGTAAGAAATGATGGTTGAAATGCTTGTTGAAATGTGATGGAAAGTGTGCCTGGAAAGAGTCAGTAATACAGGGTGGGTTACATTTCACTGGGGTGGGGAGCAGCAAAAAAATGATGGACACTTGGATCAACTGATAGTGTGAGATGGCTCTGACTGGATCCCTTTGTTAGAGCAACTACACATGAGACAACAAATAACGCGTAATGATTGAATACCAAGTAACTGAACCACATCAGATCACTTAGACCTATTCGATTTTAACAGAACAATGACAGTGTGTTTCTCTTCCACTGGCTTTTGTCATTTCCAGCTAAAGTCAGCAGTTCTTAACTGGCCTGATCACTGCACTTAGACCAGAAGTGGGAGGCGCCCTGCTGCTGTGGGCATGTCGTCCCAGCCCTACAAGTGAACCTCCATGCTGCTGGATTGCTGGGATGAGAGCCCCCACAGGGAGGTAGTAGTAACAAAACAAAATGGTTCTTCATATAAGCAATCACTTATAAACAGGAAACACCAACATGCATGTACATGTCAGTTCTGTCCATGAGGGGGAGGTATAGTCCGAGGCTTTCTGTGATATAGTTCATGTTTTCGCTCTTCATGTGCTAACCATGACCCCTGAACCTCCCTCTCTGCTGCCTCCATTCCTCAGTGTCCATGTGTTTGAATCCTCCTACACAAGTAACTGTCCTCCTGTCTCCTACACAACTGTCAAGAAATGAGATTAATCGCTGCAGTCTACACCTTCCTCAAGTGAAATTGGTGGTCAGTGGTTTCTACATGGACGAAACCACACATTAAGAAGACTAAGAGGATGATCAACAGGTCATCAATAACAAACAACAAATCCTGCTTTACAAACTCTATCAGCTTTTCTTCTATCATTAAATGAATGATGCAGAAATAAAGCTCATTCGAGTACAGTATAACAGGATTAGAGAATGATTTGTAGCACCATCTATTAAAAATGGAGCTGCAGAGATGGAAAAGGACCTGTTTCATCTGTCATCCAACCGAGTTCAATTGGGGTGGAGGCATGGAGAAGTCAAGCTGGAGACTGGCTCATATGAGAAGAATTCAAAAGATATTATAATCACATTTAATGTTCAAGTCTGCCTTGTATTCTTTGGAAAGGTACACAAACTGTGGCATGTGCTAAGGGGACATACCCTCACAAGGAGGAACAGCAGAGTATCATTCCCGTGTTGGCAAAAGCCAGGTTAAGGTTAATATCATGTGATAGTCAGGACATCAGCTAATCAAAGTGGGCCCCTAGGACATACGGGGTTTCCATCCCTTGGGCAGGAACTATGACACTGCTCTGTGAAAAGATATCCGATGATCTGTCACTTCCTTCTGTGGCAAAAGAATGAGTAGTCACTTCTAACCTCTGTATCCTTACTAAAGATATCAGCAGAATCCTATTATAGTCATCCTGAAATATCCTCTCCCCAGAGGCTAAGCATGCCCCCACTCGTTGAGGCCCGGATACCTGCAGTACACCCACAAGGCAGCCAAATGAAGTGATGCTTTTCCAGAACGTTCTATAGCCAGCTTGCTTCTTTGCTGAAGCTCCTTCTCACTGGTGTGACTGGTGTCTCTGTCACACAGCACCCATTAATGGGTGTAAAAATTAAGCAGAAGACATACAGGGAGAGAGCATTTATCACCTGTAGACTCAACAGGTGCTTTAACCATATGCTGCCCCACATGCCCCGCTGCCCCATGTGCCCCATGTTGTCCGGCATGTCCCCTACTGCCTCGTGTGCCTCTTGTACCCTACGTGCCCCCTACTGCCCCATGTGCCCCCTGCTACCTCTTTATTACTCTCCATTCTGAAGCCTTTTGTAATTAATCAGTAGCTGTTTTAATCAGAACAGATGCTACAGCCAAAATAAAACAAAGAATTCCCAATAAGGCTGTGTGTGTGGGGTGTGTGTGTGTGTGTGTGTGTGTGTGTGTGTGTGTGTGTGTGTGTGTGTGTGTGTGTGTGCAGGTAGTAACTTAACGTCTCTAAATTGACTGTAGTAAGAACACGTGTGACTTGTGTGTTACTGCCATCTGATCTAAGGGGCTCTCCTGTGTTGTGCCCTATCTTGCCCCTCCCCAGTAAGCCTGTACTGGATAAACAGTTGGAAGATGGAGGGGCCAATAAATGCCACCTCCAAGTCTCTAATAAAACCTGGATATTCACCCTCAAAACTGCAGAGTAGCTGTCCATGCTAATCCTACATGCCTTAGTGCACACCAGACTGTAAAGATGAAGCTTTCCACAGAGACTCGTGACACCACACACAAGTTATCTGCAGACACTGATGTCTAAGCAATGCTTATTCGATGAGAGGAAAAATAGCCTGTTTAAAACTAGACAGAGGTTAGTAGGCAGAAGGGAAGATGGTTATTAAATTATAGCTCTGCTTTTTTATCAGTCTGCCTCCGGTCAGTTTAAACCAATCACTTCAGGGATTGATATTTCAAATTAGATCTTTAGTGATTAACAGAAAAGAAATTATTTTGAATACTGAATTAAGGTTTTAGTAATCAGTCAAAATGCAATCCAAATTTTTAGTGATTAATTATACCAAGTGTATGTAATGATACATTTAAGAATGAGTGCATTCTAAAAATGAAAAAAGTTATGGGGAGGTCCCCTCGTGCTTCCAGGCCCCCCGTGACCCTGAATAGGATTTAGCAGTTTGAAAAATGGATGAATGGATGGATGGATGGGTGGAAGGCATGTGGAGGGTCTACCTGCAAGGCCACATTGTACCTGTGCTGATCAGTTACTGAGTAATCATTCAGTCAGTGTCATCTAAAATTTACTAAACTTGTAGAATAGTAATTGAAATAAATATAATATATACATACTAAACGCACAAACGTTTGGTTTGGATGTGCAGAGGAGAGATGCTGGGTATATTAGAAGAAGGATGCTGAGGATGGAGCTGCCAGGCAAGAGGAAAAGAGGAAGGCCAAAGAGGAGATTTATGGATGTGTTAAGAGAGGACATACAGGTGGTTGGTGTGACAGAGCGGGATGCGGAGGACAGGAGGAAATGGAGAAGGTTGATTCACTGTGGTGACCCCAGATGGGAGCAGCCGAAAGTGAATGATGATGATGATGATGATGATGACTAAATGCACAAACGCACCTACTTTAGCTTTTCAATATAATATAATAATAATCATCCAGTGATTTTCCAAAACTCTACATGTATTTTTGGGGTGCAGTGTAAAGCCCCAGAGTTTTACATAAATAAATCCCACTTAAGATGACAGGGTGACAGTGCCTTTACGACCTTCGGCAGTACCGTTAGCTGAATGATTCACTCATAATATGGATGGTGGTATATTTTCAGCGAACTGATGTATGGCCCGATCACGCCCACACCAAGTCAGCCACGCCCACCTCCAGACCCGCCAACACCCAGCCAGCCACGCTCCACATGCCATTATTCCTCATGGCCAGAATATTGATCACAGCTGTGTTCTATCAGGCTGCTTCTTTGTATTATCGCCAGTACCTCTGCCTCGCTGTGAGGTATTGTGTTTCTAACCTTTACCAAGTGGGTCATTGTCATTGTGGCCTTACAGGTGGATGGTCTCTGCTGGTTCTCTGATTTCTCTCTCTGCCTTTTGTTTTGGAATTGTTTGCTCTGCTGGTTGCGCTATTCTGGATTCTGACCATTTGCCCGTGACCTCAACTACATTTCGGATGTCCCTCTGTTCTAGCTTTGACTCTGCCCGTTTTTACCATGCTTAAAGAATGTTGCTCAGGACTTAGATCTGGTCTGTGTATTGATTACAGGTTCCACCACTGCTACAATGGTAAATGGTGACAATTTACGTTCACCTCAAATTTTATCGTGATATTTCATGTTTTAAGATGGAGAGTGAGGAAACCGGCTGGAAAACAGGTGAGAGACATCATGCAAGTCCACCTGAGTCCGTCACTCCTAGGCAGCTAGTGATGTGTTTTTCTATAGGAGTCACCAGAATCTCTGCCTGCTTGGTATCGAGCAGCTGTATTTCAGAGATTTAGCAAACCTCCCTCAGGATGCCAACCCCCTCACCTGCACTCGGCCCCCCCGAGCCCCATCGTTACAGATCTTTAAAAGCAGGTTAGAAACTTTATTATTCTAACAACCCTATGACTAGTCTTTATTTTAATGTACCTTTTTGCCTTGCCTTCCCTGTAACAAGCTGGCCAATGTGTCCTCTACCCCTGGACTCACGTTGATGCCCAATAGCTGCCATCTGCATAACCTTATTAACACTCAGAACAAAGGATAGAGTGAGCTTGAGGATGACTGACTCAATCCTCAGCATGACACTAATCTGACCACCACCCTTAACTTATACTACCTCTTTAATTACAGGAAATAGCCAACAGCCATGCATGCTGACATAGCCTTAGTTAGCTACCGAGAAAGCTTAACCAGATTTAGTCATACTGCTTCAACCCTAGCAAATTCTGGCTCTCTGATGCAATAAATTAGTGCACCAGTACTGACATAGCAAGATCACCAATCAACTAATGGTACTACAGAGGTCAGAAGCATGAAGCCAGGAAGAAGAAGATTGCTGAATCAACCCAAAGCGAAAAGTCTACAGTGCGCTTGGAGATGGCGAACATCAGTAAAATTTTATTGAATAAGTGGAGAGATTCATCAACACAGGCATTCATTCATAAAGTAAGGTAGGGCACATCTGTAACAGGAGAGTGTTATTCATCTGCAAAAGCATGTTGGGTGGCAAGGCAAATGGGACCACATGACTGGGAAGGGGTTTATTAGAGAAAAGCACCCTATTTCAGGAGACATGGGGACTAGACAGGGACAGGAGTGACACAGCACAAGAAAAACTGAAAAATAAAGGCCCTCTTTCAGCAGGCATGTGGGAAAAAGTTTAATAAAGAAATAAGGGCACTTGGCTGCAAGGGACTGGTTCTAGGATTCGTCTGGGGTAATGAGTACACCATTCAATAAGTGTTTGGAAGAAGAACTATGACTGACCCTAATACCAGCAGAGCCTCTATATGAGGGCACAATAAATCAGCAGCCTGTTCCCATTGTTCTGGAGTCACAGAAGAGCACAGATCCAAATGACATACAGCACAATGCCTCTAGGGAAGCCTTTGTGAATTGAAGTTTGTATGAATCACAGTATGAATTAACCGCGATCTGCCTGAGATACAGCACACATCTGAACGAATTCAGTTGGTGACTTTATAATTAGACATTCAGACAAGGAAGATGAAGGTTGAGTTATTTATGGTGAGCCTTGTTTTTGTCCCGAGGAGGACATCAGATTCAGCAAAGAAACTAAAGACCATCTTGATCAATAATGGGAGTATTTATAGAAGGGTGACATGAAAGCTATTGAATTTTTGAATGTTTCCATGTGGGAGCGGCCTGATCTGGAAATAACCTCTAATTACTCCGGGAATGTCTAGATGCAATAAAACCTAAACTCAGGTGAATTCATAAGGTGAGTATAGGCTCTTTCAGAAGCAGAAATCCCAACACAATGTTACATAAAGATATAAAGGTTTCAAGGCCAAAAGGAAGGGAAACAGAGCGCATTGAACCTAAACTGGGATAGAATGAGAATTCCATCAGTAAGACAGAAGCACTTCTGTGTGAGACCAGTTATTGCTGGATTGAAGGTGCCTCATCCGCCAAACTAATTCAACAAATGCGGCTTTAATGCTGCTCAGTGCTGTTTTTTTGCTGATGTCCACTGTTCATGCTGATTTTACGGCATTTTGCCAAACAGGACAGGTTCATTGCAATGGGGAAAACTGCAAAGGGATACATTTATATGCAGTAAAATATGTTCTTTCAGCGTTCTGGCCCTTTTGGCCAGGTGTCGGTATAATTTGAGGATTATTTCACTTAGACTACTCTGAACATAAGGAGGTGAAATTACTGCAACTGAAAATGTCATGACTGAGAGTACGAGGTAACAGGTGAAATGGGAAATATAAAAACTGCAAAAGAAATTGAATCATTTAGACACTTTGATGACCACTGGACCCAGCTACTGTCCCTTAGCCTTCCTACAGAAGTCATAAACCTACTGAAAACTATCCTGGTTAATCCTTACCAACAGAGACACTGTAAGAAAACACCCTGATTAAAACCTAACCTACCTAACATGTAATGATTTACTGCTGATCTTTCTAGAATAAATGTACTCATAAATCTGAGAAAGTCTGTTTTCATTTTATTTTAACTCAGCTTCACTTTTCTGTTTAAATTTTCGTTTTAATTTCAGTTACAGTGGTACCATGTGGCTCAATGTGTGCCACTGTTGCCTCACACCTTCAGGGTTGGAGGTTGGAATCTCATCTCTCCTCTGTGTCAAATTTACTTGTTCTTCCCATGTGGATCAGGTTTCCTCCTGTAGCCCAAAGACAGGCAATTAGGATAACTCCTATCTCTACATTGACTGGTGTCCTGCCTGGCTGTGCCCCCTCTTTCTACCCTATGCTGCCTGAGATAGACTCCTGGTCCTGTGTCACTCTGAGCAACAGAAGGAGTTAGAGGATGGATGCTGTTCAGTTTTTGTGCCAAAAAACCTGGTTGGTGGTTACCAGAGGACTCTTAAACAGAGCTTTAAGACACACAGAGAATTTTGGGGCCTGTAGCAGTTACATCTAACATGTTTGTAACAGACAGAAGTCCCTAAAAGCTATTACAAGCCACCGCTCAGGGATTTTTATGTGAGAGAACAGATTCAGTCATATGTACTGCTAAACACCTCTCAAACCGGAACGATACTGCTCTATAAACATGCCCTCACAGACCGCTGTCATCTTCAGTAACTCAGAGCATTCATAAAAGCCTCAGGCTCACTGACACATCAACATTCTGATGACATGTTTCTTCCAGCTATATACTGTATCTTCTGGAGAAATGACTAATTATGTTGAATAAAACCTGCAGTCTGCATGCCACACCAAGAAGAACAATCTAGTCACTGAATAATCATGATTTTTAAGTGCTGGGGATGACAGCCATGACCTGATGAAACTGAAAATCAGATCACAGGTTAGTGAAACTAATGAGCAACTCTAATAGAAAAGACAGAGATAGGTGTGTCAGTTCATCAACATCTATAGATTTGTCTAAAATTCCACTGGATAGTTCTTTCTGCAGGATTTCTTTTTTTATCTAATGACCTTAACAAAATTGAGACTGGGGTACCCCCTGGATGGGATTTCAGTCCATCGCAGGACATACGCACCCTCCCACAAGATTCACATGGGCAATTTAGAGATGCTGATCAGCATACTCTAGAGGTAACCAGAGTAGCCTCAAGAAACCCATCCAACACAAGGAGAACATGCAAACTCCACACAGAGCCAAGGCAGGATGATCATCATTCCAGGGTGACAAGATTTTGGAACCAGCACAAAATGAAGAACAATTATTTAGATTGATATTGATCTTGCATCCCAAGGAAATGCACTGTGATGTGTGAGATAGAGGTCTTGATGGCAAGGAGACAACAATGAACAGTAAGAAGAACTGGCTGAGGGGCATCAGAAGTCTCTAAAGGAAAACAAAAAATTATGTGCAAGTCATACCAAAAAAAAAAGACCATAGATACAAGCATGGAAAAAATGGATGCTCAGGTTCTAGCATCCCAACACTGGTCTCTAGCTGGGAAACTGGGAGATCAACAGCAGCTGATCATTGGTCTTCAGCTGTGATCCTGGAAGAGCAGCAATAGCTGATCGTCCATCTCCAGGCAAG
>JAACJT020000064.1:9695368-9774483 GCA_009936485.2 Gymnarchus niloticus | reverse complement strand
ATCCTGGGAGAACAGCAGCAGCTGAGAGTCAGTCTCCAGCTGTGATCCTGGAAGAACAGCAATAGCTGATCGTCCATCTCCAGGCAAGATCCTGGGAGAACAGCAGCAGCTGAGAGTCAGTCTCCAGCTGTGATCCTGGAAGAACAGCAATAGCTGATCGTCCATATCCAGCCATAATCCTGGGAGAACAGCAGCAGCTGATCATCCATCTCCAGTGGTCCAAAGCGTCAGCCCAGTTTTACAGGTGACTGCCATCCGAAGTTCTGCATACAAAACGTGGCCACCTGTCTGTCACTTGGAACTGCATGTGTGTGTAGGTCCTGGAGATGCTGTCATTACAGGTATTATATGTATTTACCACAGTAAAGTATCAGTAAACATTACACCATATTGGTCTAAAATGAAACTGAACAAACAGTACTTTCTTTAAAAGAATTTTCAGTGGTCTCACATATTGAACTGCCACCCTAGTTTCCATAGAATCACAGTGTTTATTAACTGCCCTCACAAACATGCTTCTGTCCAAAGCCTCCATTCCATTCTGCTTTCTTTCTGTACAACTGCCTTTGTAGCGGAGGTACGGGAAGGCACTGAGTCGCCACTCCTAAATGACAGCCACAGTGCTGGAAATACAACGCAGGAACAGCCATTACGAGGCTGGCTGCTGCCTCACATCACGTGTGCACTTTTTTTTCATCAGTTTGCTGATGAGATTCTGTCTAAACAGGAATAGCATTCAAGCATCCATCGATCGTCCCACTGTTTGTCCAATGCTATGCTATGAGGAGGCTGCAGCCTATCCAAGGAAGCACAGAGAACACTGAAGGAGGACACTCTGGGCAGGATGCCAGTCTGAATTCATAACTACAATGTAATGGAATAATTATAAGGCAGGACTTAGGCTCCAAAAAGAGGTCATCCCCAGGGGAACATAAGAATGAAGCATTTGAGCAGGAAATTATTAGCTGAGTTGGAGACTAAATCCTACACCACAGAAACTAAATCCCAAATCCAAAAGACTGAAACTGAGTTAGCTGAACATTCATATTTATATACTGTGGATTTCAGAAAATAAATATGAGGCCCTTTTGCACAGTTGTTAGATTTCAGTTAACTGTAACGGATAAGTGTCAATTATTAGGGGGTACCAGGTCTAGAAAGACAAAAAGGCTCAAAGGGAGGGATGTTACTGTGAATGGAGCTCTTTAATACACTGGCAAAGGAACAATGGAACCACAGGAATCAGCCCTGAACTCAGAACAAACTGCAGGGAGGCTAGAGACTGACACAGGAACACTGCACAAGAACCCAAGCAAGGAATTCACTTGAAATTGACAAATACTCAACAGGGAACAAGAGCAAGATTCTGACTTATGCAGGGAGAGAACACAGGTGAAGCACATGAGGGTAATCAAGGCATGATAACAGGCAATTAGGGAACACAATACGGAAACACTACGGGTCAACATGAAAACCCAGTCAGAACTCTGGGGACTGGGAGCACTGATGTTACAACTGACTTTTTCCCTTCAAGTCGAAGTGCTCAGTCCCATGGCTGATTGCATGTAAAGTTCCTGATTGTGGAATTTAAAAATACCAAGGACAAAATAGAGCATTCAGAATACTTAAGGCACGTTCTTAGAACCTCAGACATGGCTGAGTAAAAGGATTAAAGAACCCCATACAAATATGGTTGTGGATGGGCTTGCTGTGGGTTGTGAATGTCTGAAACATTTGAAATGGATGCTGTAGTATACGGTAGTACTTATGAGGCTGGTTAGAAATAGTCAAGGGTGGGGTTTGGACAACACAGGTAGCTTTTCAGTGGAGCTTTTCGAATTTAAAAGCTGTCCATGAGGCTTTTAGCGTTATTGCATTAGGAGTTCCCAGTTTCCAACTACCATACATATCTCCATTACAAAATGACTAGCAGTGTCAAATTACTCCTCTGTGTGCCCATTAAAACCTACATTGTTAACGTTTACATATATATAATGCATGTAATTATCTTCCAGATTAAATAAATGACAATGACAGATGTTCATGAAGAATATCATATTATAGAATATCCATCCATCCTATCCTCGTGAGGGTCATTGGAAACAGGCAGCACAAGACACAGGGCAAGAGCCCAGCCTGGATAGAAAGCCAGGCCATTACAGCACACACACTCACAATCATACACTACTGTGTACCGGACTGGGTCAGGTAACCCACACAGCACAGGACTTTGAATCCCCAACCCAGGAAGCATAAAGCCACCGTGCCACCCTGTACAAGAGAAAGTCACTAAATGTAATGACAGATTGTGGCTAGCAGCACTGCAGTTAAGGAAGGCAGTCTTTGTCACGAACCCATTGGGAGGACATGGTCTTTGTCACAAACACATGGAGAGACAAGCCAGGAAGAGCTCAGGAAGTGCATCACACAAGGTGCAAAATGGGAAACGATGGAATGATGGGGAAGAGCTAGGAAACCAGGAGCAGGGCAATGACAGTTGCTCAACAACATACTCTTTCATGTAAGTCTGTTGGTCTGACTTATAAAATGTTTGTCGTTATTTAGTGATTTACTCATACAGACAAGTCACAGTTGTGAGAAAAATTCTGAAACCCACTGGAATTATCAGCTTGAATGGCTCTGAAAATGTTATCTGGTCTTCATCTAACCCAAATGCAGAGAAACCTCATTTTGTCGACACGTACTCATTCTTTAGGTCATCACTACCCAAAGCTCATGACCATAGATGAGTGCAGGGATGCAGATTGACCCATAAACCCTAAATCACGTGTGACTTAACGTTTCACCATGACCCGTAAAGATGTGGAGATGTGTAAACTCTTCCACTTTGGACAGACATTCGCCCCTCAGCTGAAAGGAACAGCTAGAAGGATCCATCTCAAGTGCATATGGCCTGGAAGCAGACAATTGCTCTTGTAGGCACTGCCCATCCACAATGTCTTGCGTCCACTAAAGTCCTCCCTGGGTTTCCTCGGTTAAGTTGAGGAAAACGTTCAAGTATCTGGCAGGCTGAAATCAGAACAAAACCGAAAACTATCACTACTGTACTTTTTGTATGCTTGTTTTTTCCATTTGACGGACCCCTGACGTACCAGTTTGGTCTTCCATCTCTCGGATGGACAACACACCACACTGCAGCAGCATTGCAGAGAATTCGACAAGGACTGAGCCCCACGGTCAGTGTGCCATCACCTCCAGATGAGTGTTTTCTTCCTGAACCACCGGTCCGGTTCCCATCCCGGGAGTTTCAGTGTTTCTTATTGCATTTTCCTCTGCTTGGTGTCTTTGGCACTGCCCGCCCCCTCCACAGTTCAGTTCCTCATTTCGACCACCCACTGTCTCCTGGGGGTCTTGCTGATCACAGCCAAGGTCTCAGATTCGGAGGCGCTGATTCTCATTCCCATCACTTAGCAATCGATAGCAAATCCCTCATGCTGTCTCAGAGGTCCTGACTGGATGCAGCCAAAAGAAGACCAACATCCACAAATGGCAGGGATGAGGACCCTAACACCCCAGGCCTGACATCCTTCCTGCACGTGAGTCAGAGATTTTTATTATGTTCAGCAAATAGTTTCTTCTGTAATAAAGAAGTTTACGAATCAACATTCAAAGAGGTTAAAGTAAATACTGGCTTTTTTCCAGGTGCAGAATTAGAAACATTTCATACTTAAAATCTGGCTAAACAAGTTCTGTCCCACAGAGAAACTTAAAGAAATGCATCAGTAATTGAGACAAAATAAAAAACATAATTTAAGATTCTGCCTAACAGAATAAATTGTGAAGATGAAATACAAGATAGGAAGACACTGAAAATATTTACACATATTAATAACAGCTGTTACTTCATTCATCCCTGATGGGAAATAGACAGACACTTTATCAAACCCTGAAATGAATTCATAGTTTCTGCATTTTCCCATCTTAATCTCCATGTTGAGAACCAAAGATCAGCCAGGGCCTGACACCCCTGGAGAAATTCAGGTTAAGGGCCCAATAGTGATATGGACACTCCTGCTGGCTGTGGGACTCAAACCTGTGACCCTTAGAGCAGAGGGACAGACACCAAACACACACAGCCACACCACTGCCCCCTGAAAATGTCCTTATATTGGAAACCCATCCAGTATAGAGAATACCTGATAACCTGTGTGTCTGAGCATCTTTAAGATGGTGCATGCTTTAGAGGCCTGAAAAATGTGTAGGACTTCAGTAAAACATGTATAAGGATGCTCACTGTCTGTGACTCCCGAATAACACTAACATATATGTGACCTGTCTCTATCAACTGTACAACATACACACAGTCACATACCAAAACGCCCAGTGGGCAGCACTATTGCCTCACTTCTGCAGGGATCTGGGTTCGAGCCCCACCTCTGTCCTGTGTGTGTTCGTAGGTTATTCCTGTGTTGTGTACTTCTTTCCGCAATTCAGTTAGGATAATTTGTGGCTCTAAATTGGCGATAGAATATGCTTGGGTAAGCTCCCCCCCGGTGACCCTGACCAGGATGAGTAGTGAGATAATGGTTGGATGGAAATCCAATGCAATGTCAAGAGCCTGTAACTTCAGTGATTTGTGCTGGAAGCACCATGATTATTAAAGTTGTTTTCTCTGACTGGCCCTCATTCATGAAACGAACGTATGACAGAAAAGTGGGCGTACGGTCATGTCTATGCAAAACTTTGCATTTATCAGTGTGGATGTGAGCAGAGGCTACAATTTAATCTCAAGTCATTTCTCACCTCATGTACACAAGCGTTCGATTCATCGTGGTCTGGCATGCAGCATAGCAAATCTGTCGGAGTTGGAGATTTCTCATATATTTGGACTTAAAACTATGTAGTCTATGGCAAAATATATTTTGTAAAGCCTGCATTGACTACAGTATGTGTCATACGTAACATAAACAGGTATTTTCAAACTGATTGCAATTACCGGGGTTAACAGTTTGGGGTGTACAATTGATTTCTAGTTCCTTTTTCGATTTTGGCTACTGGTAACAATTACAACAAATTAAAATTATGCAATTAAAAGCAATGGGTAGCTTAAGCGATTTGCAATGTGATCACTTAGATGTTAATTCGGTCACCTGTTTAAACAAGTACCTTGACAGACATCAAATCTCAGCAATAGCAGATCTGGCTCTTATAGAAGACCGCTGCGGATCCATAAGACGCGACAGGGTATTTCGTTACCGCACAGATTTTTCAATGGAGAATGATGAGCGGTTATTAAGTCATTTTCATCTCCCAAGGCATCTCCTTCTAGAACTATGCCACGTTTTGGAAGCTGACTTAAGAGAAACCTGACGCTGGAATGTCATACCTGTGGCAGTGCAGGTGCTCTCCACTTTGGGATTTTTGGCTACCGGGACCTTTCAACGGGAAATCGGAGATATGTCCAGCATATCACAATTAGGAGAACAATTCCAGCAGTATTGGAGTCTCTTTCTCATCCGTACATCCAATTTCCCTACAGTGATGTCCAGCAAACTGTGACTAAGAGAGAATTTTATGAGATTGCTGGGTTTCCTAATGTAATTGGTGCGATTGATTGTACCCATGTGCATCTGAAACCACCATCCATGAATGATTACGCATTCATCAGTCACAATAACTATCATTCCATAAATGCTCAAGTCATTTGTGATGCCAAGCTCTCCTTCCTAAACGTGGTAGCCTGGTGGCCCAGAGGAACGCACGACTCCTTCATTTTCCAGAAAAGCAGTGTAGGGACACGGCAACAGGAAGGCGCACTGCATGGCCGGAGTCATCTCCTCGGTGAGTAACTACTGCATTAAATTACTATAGTAAAAGTATTCTGATGACTAACATTTTTGTGTGATTCATGTACTAGGTGACAAAGGTTATCCCCTCGCAGAATACCTGATAACCCCACTGGCAAACCCTGCACCAGAACAGGAGCGCAGGTTCAACATCACGCACATAAGCACACAGGTCACGGTGGAGCGGTGCATCAGATTGCTTAAGGGCAGATGGCTCTGTCTAGGATCGGCAGGGGGGAACTTTATTGTAGACGCTGGAGAAAGTTTGTGACATAATTTTGGCCTGTGGGGTTCTGCACAACATTGTGCAGGAGAACAGGGTGCCATTTGATGAACCTATGGCCAGAGAGCCGTGGACAATGCAGCCCCACCTGGGAGCGATACGAAGGAGACAGGACCTCATTCATTACTTCTAAAATGTAAAGTGTTAAATGACAATTGGGCAATTAAAAACTGGAAACCAACAATGCGCAAGGTTTAGTCAAACATTTTATGTGATGCACATTTCAGGTTTTAGTCGATCTCACTTAAAGTGCCGTTGATTGCTAGTAGTGAACGAATTATCTCTGCCATTACCTGGCACATTTTGGTTTGTTTTTCTAGGACCTCTGCCGTCAGAACCCCGGGTCATGGTGTGCCAGCACGAGGGATTGTGAAGGTCACACGCTCTCTACCACAACCCGCGGTTGCCTGGCTCTGTGGGGTTGGCTCTAGACCGTTTCATCTAGCCAAAGGTGGAACACCACTAGTGCCTGGCTCAGCTTGATCTGAAATCCATAAAAAGAAACAAACTCCAATCGTGTAATTATTCATAGGGTACAAAAATATTACATCTAGGCTACTTACCATTTTCTGACTCGGACAAAAGTGGTGCATCTGTGCCTCTTCTGCCACCTGTTATGCCCGAAACTGAGGCAGATCCAACAAGCGCTGCCACGCACTCCTCAGTCTATGACAATGCAAGGCTGAGGTCTAGCTGGCCTCCTCCAGTCAGCATTATGCTGCACCTAAGGGCCACAACACACCTTTGGTGGTGAGTTAGAGGTCTGACCATTTTCTGTCTCACCTAAATGTGAAGAATTGCGATATGGGCTATTATTACCTCCATTATATACAGTATATACTATACATAACACAGATGTATAAATAAAATATTCAACCCTCAGCTGCAGTTCTGTTGACAGTGGCAACACTGTTGACTGCAGCAGTGATTTGTTTCCAAACCTCTTTTTTGGCTTCTTTTAAAGCCACTCTCAACACTGCCAAATAGAAGCAATTGGTTCAATTGAACTTGCGACATTAACGCGTCTATTTCCAAGTCGGAATAGTTTCTCTGCTGTTTTTCGTTTCTCCATGTCGTAAACTCTAGGAGCAAGGCATTTAAAGCAAGAATAAATAGGGCCGTGATATTTAAACGACAATCAATTTCACCTGCCACATTTATCAACACCCAATCATTCGTACGCTGTGATTGGCAAGATACGAACGTTTCATGAATCACACGTGAACAAAGTCATACAATGATTTCTGCACTCGGATCTGCACTGGTTTCTACCTTAGATTGATAAATGAGAGCCACTGTGTTTGCAGTTACATTGACCAGCCTATGAAAACAAAATGAAGGACACTGGATTTTTAGTACCAGTTGGGGTTATTGCTTAAATGTATAATTCAGTAATATGGAAAAACACAAATTATTGTTAGGATTAAAAATTCAGGGCTGATACACTCAAAAGACCTTCAGTGATTCTGTGATATCATTTTGCAGGTTTAATGGGTTTTAAATGCTTGTGCTCTATGGTAACTAATCATCTAATATCACTGAGTATGTGAGTAGTCGGTGGAGAATCTGTGACTGCTGTTGACATACACTGTCCCACTGACGGCATCTTCAAACTTGCATCATTTGTCATACACACCTGTGTGCATCCATACGCAGAACAGCATGTGCAGGTGTAATGCACCAGTAAGACAGTGCATGCAGAACCCTAGACAAACTCCTGAGTTTATAGGGAATTACAGAGGAGTATGCAGCTTGTCTTCTACTGAGGCTGAAACATCTTAATGGCTGCATCACAGGAAGTACCGTAACCCCAAACCAGTGAGACGTACCTAAGAAAAGCTCCATGACACTTGGACTCACGTTCATGAATTCACACCTCCCTGCACTAAGTTCAGTGACTCACATTTTGTTTCACAAGCTAACATCTCACTTATTTAGGTGGGCTTTCTAACTCATCTCCATTTCACCTTCGACTAGAATCTGAGAAGTCTCATGTCCAGTCGTGAAGCCAGTTGTTGTGGGTCATGCGAGAAAACTGAGCCATCAGCTTAGCTATTGTTCAGTCTGGCCCTGTGACCCTTCAGAACACATCAGAGGCAAACAGGTTAATTACTGGGTAGGATGCACCCTGGTAGATTATTACTACAGAATGTGTACCTTGGTAGATAAACACTGCAGAGTGCTAACCCTGAAAGAAAAACATTAAGGAGTGCATACCCTGGTATATAAACACTGCGTAGGATGGTAGATAATCACTACAGAGTGTGTACATTGGTAGATAAACACTGGGTAGGATGCACCCTGGTAGATTATCACTCAGGAGTGCATACCCTGATAGATAAACCACTAAGGAGTGAGTTCCCTGGTAGATAAACACTAAGGAGTGAGTACCTTGGTAGATAAACACTGGACCGATATAAAAAGCTAACATATCAAAGGGAAATTTCTGAATTAATTGAGGATAACTGAAAAAGACACTGGTTCTCCAGATGAAGAGCTGCCCCAAGGCTTTCAGTTCAGGCAGATCAACACAGGGTAACAGGTAGGATCATTCAGGGCACGCTCATCAACCACCTGTGTACACGTGGTTACATAATATCCCATGAATACACATCTCGAGACAAAGAAAATGTTACCTCACCTAGACAGCCGCACTTCCACAGACAGAGTTTATAAGAGCCGCAGGGTGATTAGCTGAGGGCTTTACTGGCTGACTGGCTTAGAAGTCACGTGATGAAAAAAGCATGATCAAGTATGGCTCCGTGTTTATGGTAGGGCTCTTTACAAACATTCACCCATAGGACGGTTGGGGCCGAGATGGACCCACAGAGACCTGTCAGTATCTGATCTATTATGTAATGTAACAGACTTAGCGTGATTCACAGGGGAGCCATTAGAGTTAGTGTTGGTGAGATAATGATCTCCTTCCACTTAGACATGGTTAATTGTAAGCATTTCCCATGTGTACACCAGACATACTGTCAGAGTACAAGTGTGAGCAATTTGTGCAAGGCAACCGAATTGAGGCTCACTTTGGAGGTCTGTACCTAAGGAACAACACTGAGACTGAGCAGGGGTCACACGGGGGATCAGGAGCTGACTGGTTGATGGAGATAATTCCTAGAATTCCTAATTCCTTAAATTCTGCTCCATAATTTTGCCTTCTGCATGTCCTGTGCCTGCCTGGCCACCTAATCTGCTACTATCAGAAACATTTAACCAGCTTATTCAATTTTCCTCAATCTGTGTCATAAACTGAAGAACCTCACCAACAAATAAGTCCACAATGTCACGGGCCAGCAGCTATGCCATGGTTCAGTGCCTTAACAAATGTCAGGCCATGTGACAAACGATGTCTACGTCACGTGACCCCTCCGAATAACACTATGTAGCAAAATCTTTACTTTTTCTTGTTCCTGAGCAGAAAGTGTTATTTCCCAATTCCTTAGGCCTAAAGTAAATGGAAAAGATCTTTTTTTGTCTTCAAACTTTGCTTTTGTGACCTGGGTAATTGGGGGCCAATACATGAGAGTGAATTACATTACATTTCATTATCTAGGTCACAAAAGCAAAGTTTGAAGGGAATAATGGCCATTTTCTATACGGTTACAACATAAGAAATAACATACTATCCAAGAACGAAATTTTGCATAGTGTAATTATACTGTGGTTCCTGGTTGATATGAAGTACAGCTTTTACGCAGCTCACAAGCACCAAATTTGTCGAGGAAGCAGTAACTGCTATTGTACAGCTAAAATCATTATCAGAGGTTCCTCCGCAGACACAGATAAGCCCCTGCTTGGCCTGTTGTCAATTTGCTCTCCATTTGAAGTTTTTTTTGTAGTCTGGGATTTCCATTAAAAGTTTCAGCTCACATTATCTCATTCTCGTCAGAGAAAGAACACACGGAGTTAAAAGCCTGGTTTCCTGGACCACAGGAGGAAGCGGCTCTGCTCTCCATTAGCATGGTGTACAGAGTGTTATGATGCCAAACCCCCACCCTGGCGACACGTCTTTCACCCAGCTGATTTCCCATGTATCCTGACCTCATCCACCGCCTGCATCATGGTCAGTATCTGAAACAGAGGCTACATAAGAACCTCATTTTCCTGAGGTACCCTCTGAAAAGAATGCAGATATTTAACATATGAATAATGATGTGAATTTATTCCTGTTATTGTAATTTGTGTTTTTTTTGTTTCAAATTTGTCATTTTCTGCTAAAATACTAAAGTCTGGAGGTAGAGTCGCAGCCATTCCCCAAAGCTGCTAAATGAACTTGGGACTGCTCCCCAGCATGCCCACATGATGCCCGTCATCACAGGCTGGCCGAGGAGCATAATCAGATTTCGCTGAGACTGTAGAAAACAAGTTTCTTCACATCTTTCTGGTCATTTTGAAAATCCCTCATTTCCTGTGTTATGTTCACAGATTTTAAAATAACAATTTCTCTCATTCTCACATCCCTACTTCTCGACTGACTCAATGCTGATAGCGCATTGGGTTTTCACTTTGCACCTGATATTAAACCCAACCCATACTACACATAAGCATGTACATTCAATACTCCACCCTCCTAAATCACATCTTTCTGTAATTTCACACAACTCTCCACAAACACCTGCACTGATGTATAATTGCAGTTTCTGCATAGTATTAATCTATATTCACTTTCAAGTTCATGTCCTATTTATTTTATATACCTCCTAATTGTAATGTTCAGGGGTATCCGTGTATACCTTTCAATGTCTACTTTGTGCAGTGCCATCACCAGGAAGACTTCCTTTTCCTTCCTGTCAAAGTGTCAAAGGTGAATGAAAGTCATGCTCATTCTGATTGGTGGCTGCGTGTGAACTGTCTGCCGAGTAATGGTAGCACATTCCCAGAAGTCATGCACACCAGACATCCCAGCATTCGTTGATGCTTGTTTCTGCAGTAGCGCAGGGCAAACGGAGTCTCACCCTGACTTAATGGAAACAGTTTCATCATACAAGATAAAGGGCGTGGCCTTAGATTAAACTAAGATAAAGATACAATATCCTAATAAACACCTTATACTTAAATGTTTATTATTATTCATAACTGTCAGCACATTTTGAATGGACAGATTGTTCTAAAGTGAGTGTACATTTCAGAATAATTATATTAAAAAGGTAAAAATCAATACTTGAATAAGATAGCACAGATCTGTCTTCAGGGAACAGCCATGAAAGGTTGTTTCAAATGCCGCCTCCCTGCTCTATAAACAGCTTTCCTCAGCTGGTCAAAGACCAGCGTCTCACACTACTTCTTATATCTCTTCTGTTCTTATCAACAAATTTCATTTTTTCCAACGCTGACAGGCCTTCCTTTTAATTCATATATAACATTTTGTGATTTTGTGTGTGACGGTGACCCTGCCACAGAAAACTGGCTGGATCGCAAGCAGTCATACCTGGTGTGATGGAAGCCCTCCAGCCAGCGTGACTGCTGTCACATTTGTAAGTCTTCTCTCTGCTAAGCTTTGATTTCTAGGCCTGTCCAGATAACCGCATCCTGCACACAGACTGCATGTCGAGATCTCTGTTACTGCCTTCATACTGCATCCTCTGTGGCACCATCAAGCTTTCAAAATATTATATTACCAAAGAGTCTTCCAATCAGGCGTATCTTTAAAAGGCTCTCTTTAACTTTTCAGAGTGAAAGGAAGTCACACTACGGATGCAGCAGCCCGCATTGCTTCTGTCGCATAAACAATTCAAAACATGGCGACCTTGGTCTCACGGAGATACCAGCACATCGCTCAGATCAACGGGAAAAGATGTCTGCTTCTCATCACGTCCGAACCAACCAGGTCTTAGTGATCCGCTCGGGCCAGTCAGTCACTTAGCAGTGTAAATAAAATCAGTTTCCAGAGGAATCGACTTACAACTGTAGTTTAGGAACTACAACTAATCAATTAATCGTTGACTTTTAAATTACAATCACAAAAAGAGAAGATGTACAGGGCTTTATTTTCCCGCAATCTTTATCATATTTATTTCATTAGGGTATATTATTACAGCATCCCATCCAGGATGTTCCCTGGCCTTGTGAACGATGTCTCCTGGGATAGACCCCAGGTCACCCATGACCCTGACCAGGATTTGCTGCTTGATAAT
Source organism: Gymnarchus niloticus (assembly GCA_009936485.2). NCBI lineage: Eukaryota > Metazoa > Chordata > Actinopteri > Osteoglossiformes > Gymnarchidae > Gymnarchus > Gymnarchus niloticus. The sequence continues at coordinate 9,762,253 of JAACJT020000064.1, read as the reverse complement.
GGACAGCTGGATGCATGGATATCATTCAAATGTTATTATTGTTGTTTATTGGTTTCTTTACCACTTTCAACAAATTTGTATCCAGTCTGAATCCAAATGAATACAGCCAGCACTTTTATCATGCCTAATTGCTCTCATTAGCGTTAACAAAAACCAGTTCTTCTTCCAACCAAATGCAAATGATTGTTTTCACGGCATACGTAACAAATGCCCTTTAAGTAATCTAAATCTTTAATCCTAATATGACAAATTAAATCCAGATAGCAGGTGGAACAAGTCCTAGTGGCATGTAACCTACAAAAGGCCTAGTAACAGTAATACTGGAAGGAATAGGGATGTAGATGGAAAAGGAATCATATTGCCATTTTTGAGCTGATAAAATGTAAACATATATAGCGTGTGTACAGTATGGCTGCATGTAGCCCTAATATTTCGCCATGAATAAAACAAATGGCACATAGCTTTGCTCAGTTCTGTTTTACACAGATATAATAGGTCTAATATAGCACGTCTAGTCTTTCCCATATGGCATGTTAGAAATAGGTTTACATGTCAAGGTGTGTCAGTACACAAAATTACTAACATGCACTTCCCTCTCTACTGTGTTACTGGTACATGACCAAATGTCAAGCAGAGAGCTCACTGGATGGTGTGAGCCCCAGGATGTGACCCTACAGCAGTGGCTTCACTCTCACACTAAACACAAGCTCACCTTGGCTGCCACAGAGGAGCTTGGCTTCTCTAGAAGGTCCCACAACTTCCTCCTCTTGTCAGAACAGCACTTATTGTCAAAATCATCCCCCTCCTTCTCCCTCAAGGACTCTGCCTCACGCCTCAGTTCCTCATTCATCTGTTCCTTCTTCTGGTGGTAGCGTACCTGGCAGCAGGACTCCAGATAGATCTCATCAACGCCCCAATAATCGAGCTCCTGGCCAAAAGACAGGGCACAGATCTCCTCCATCATGTGCAGCTTGCCTGTCCTGTAGAAGTTCAGAATGGAGGTGAAGGCTCCAGGATGTCTATCAAAGAAGAATTCTGTCTCACTCAGGTTGTAGTCATCACAAATCTCCAACAAAGCATCATGGGTGTTACAGTCCCAGAGTCGACCCAAGCGGGTTCTAGGCAGCCGGTCCAAGGTCCTCCAGAGAACTTCATGTACGAGTCCTCCAACATTGACCCGCACTCTTCGACACCGGTTCTTGGCTCGGATGATCTCAATGGGTTCTGGCACCCCTGACCCTCCTTTTTGTGCCATGATTGTGCAGGTTGGAGATGAAGACCAAAAAATGGAGGTCACACAATACAGGTGAAATGTGGGAACACAAAAATGACTTGGTTACCCGAATCCTCTTCAAATTAATTTCTCCATCACAGAAACTGAAATAAAGGGAGAGAAAGACCCAATACTGGACACAATCTAAGACTGCTGGAAAGTAGGCCTTGCAATATCACAACATTTCAATGAACAGAAGATGATAAACCGGAAAAGGATAAGGCGGCTCCTGTGGTTTTATTGAAATATCTCAACAGAGCTTCCTGGTTAACAGAAGTTTCATACTTTGATCAATAGCTTGTGGAAACCGAGTTACGCAGAACGGCAAATCTGAAAGTATTAATTGTGCAGCGTCTTCCGCCTCGTTGCAAATTTTTAAGTACAAAGCAATTTCACCAGTAAAAGGTAACCGCAGACACATATATTATGCTTCATGCTTCAAACTTGGAGTAAATTAAATGTCGAAATGAACAAAAACTTAAGCTAAATTGTAACAGGTCTCTTTTTAACGTAACGAGCACCGTTCATACAGTGTTAGTGCGCGTGACGGATCACAGATATGATTTTATGATAAAATGCAAATTTCACTATTTTGAATTTATTACCGCGTTTTACTGCGAAAGGCCAGACTATTTAATCATGTGCAATACATGTAGTACACATATAAAACTTTCGTTTACCAGTCATACGACAGAAATGTATTAGAACCAACCCTTTTGTTAATTTAATCGACTATTATAATTAAATCGCATGTGTTTTTTAAAATAGTTTTATACAAATTAATTGGTTTCTTATAAATTATTCGTTCGTTTTGCGCTGTAACTTAGTATAAGCGTAGAAGTCTTGATTAGGTGAATATTACCTGGCACCGTTTTAATGTCATCCACAACTCTTCAGGGTAAAGTGCATGGACGTCTACTACTTTGCAATTTAGCTGTTATACTGTCACTATTACAACAAGACGTAGTTATAAACAAACATGTTGCGTTATACAGCCCAGAGATAATACACAGCCTATGATTACCTTCGCCAGGCATCTAAGACTCCAATCTGTCAATAAAAGCTCCGCTAACAAAAAATACACATGTCCCACATTGTGTTGCAGAAATAACCAAAACAACGACTGTCGTCCTGAAATCCCCAGTTATATGTCCCCGCAGTAGGAGAAGGCGGTGTGACAGAATGTAGTTTCTTTTGATGGTAGATGCGGTGGGGCGCACCGTTCGGACTGAACTGATTCAGGAGGCAGACGAAGGCTTCGTGAGCTGCACCGCTGCCTAGAGGTGAAGCTTCATTGGATAGGGCTCTATATCACCGAAGACAGCAGTTGATCGGCCGAAGAGGGAATTTCCTGGACAGGAACAGGAATCACCAGGCAATACCTCTTCGTGAAGTTTTGCTTCGATTAGAATTTGTCGATGGCAGTGTGTTACTCAGTAGTTAGGACATGCTATTTGTATTGTAGTAAACGCAAACAACATTCGTGTGTGAACAATCGACTTTTACCAATCACATCAACGCACGCTATGTCGGTTTTAATTTAGCATATTATATTATAATAGCCTGCGCGGATCTTATCAATGGGCTTTTCTGAGAATTAACGTGCAACAGTTATTCTAGTATGCAATGAGAGTACCAGCCCCGTTATGGCGCAAAGGCGTGCTTTACTGCAGCGGATCACCATCACATATCCAAAACATTCCTGTTATTTCCTGCAGAACTCTTTATTTGTGCTTTGATTTGAGTGATTATGTGATGATTTTAGTGGCCCAAATGACATGCCTCTTCGTTGTTGTTATTCCTAGGGTTGCTGAAGCTTTGCATGGCACCTGCCTTACAAGAGCCCCCAGAAATGAAGCTCAAATTACGCCTTTCTCCTCGTCAAGCTCTGTGAAGGACCTGCTGAGTAGTGTCTGCCTCACTAAAGGGGCTGTGTGCTCTCAGGGTGTCAAACCATGGACTGGCGAGCCAGCATGAGTGATTGGCACAGGGGAGGGGAGATGTAGGGTGAGACTAGGGGACCAGCGGTCAGCTTAGAAGAAGCCATGCTAGCGCCATTCAAGTCTATGGACAGTGGGTATAGGACAAGTTAAGATAGCCGGTAGTTTCTCTAGGTCACCTTATCAGCAGAAGAGCCATAAAGGGAGATGCTGGTGAACACAGTAGATATGGTTCATCTCCTATGTCCCTCTTCATTACCATCTTTCTTTCCAGAATAACTGCCAATCCCTTCATCTCGCAGTGAAGGATCATGGAATTTTCCTTACAGTATGTGAACCTACAGATATCCTTACAGGGCAGAGTAAGCAGTGCATCTCTAACATGGGTAACGTTTCAGATTTAAGGCGTAAATGTCACATGTGTAGTCATTTTTTTTTACAAATAACACTCCTGTACTCAGGATGGCCGACGAGCTACCTCACACCATGAGGTCTGACAAATAGTCAATGGCTGCCCTGTATATAATAATATTGGCGCGAATTTGATAGGGGTTGATGCAGCTAAAAGGTATCATGGTACCCACAGCCACATCTGGGAAGAGGAAGACTATTTTCTGTAAAGATCAAGACTTCAGGAGATTTCCTTACCTCCAGCATCATTGCAATGTTTTGATGTGATGTGCTGGGATTCAGTTTCTTTGTCTAACATCATCCAGATTTATGCTATTAAATAACACTGTCAATGCAATCAAAACACAAAAAAAGGTTTAAATCCTTTGGTTTTTTGAAAGTGATGTTTTTCATATAACAATTTGTTAATTGGTTACCGTGGCAACCAGTTAACCAGCTCCCAGTCAGTGTTAGGCTTCTTTCGCAGTAACAAAAAATGTGAAGCTGGTATGGTACTATAATAAACAATGCATTACCATGATTACACATTTTGGCTTAAGACCTGTTTTCAAAGGCTTGTTGTCTATCAGGCCTCTCCCTTGTGTACTGCTTGTACATGTGATTAGCTGTAATAAATTAATATCAGAATTAATAACATGTTTTAATAAGGAATGAGAAAATTCTAGACTAATTGAACTATCTGAGTGCCCTGTTTTGTATGCAGGCTTACTCTTTGGGGACTTTGGGCCAGGGACTTTGTAAATGTACTTTGTGACTATGGTCTTTGCTCGAAGAACTACATTGTATACAAATACAGTAAAATTAAATTACAGAATTATAATATTAATGAAAAGTATTGTCCCTGATGATTTCTGATTATTTAATGCCAGATGCCAGATAATAAGTAAAATGTACATATAGAAAAATACCCATTGATTTTCTGTCAATCAAAGGAAAAATTATAAGGTATTGTCCATAAATTTGATACAGCAGGGTAATATGGGCTGGATAGGCAAATTCCCACTCTGCCTCCTAGTCCAGCTGTGAGGATGTTCTAGGGGCTTCTGGGAGGAAGGGCAGGTTTACACAGAGCGTTTTCCCCTCTAATGGCTTTGCTGGCAGCAAGCAGAGAATAGATCCAATTTCTCACAGGAGAATCCTCTCCATCGCCTCTGACACTTAACAGTCCAGAGTGAACGGCTGAGTCGAGAAACTTCCTCTCCATTCCCTTCTCTTGTCCATGAACTGACTCTCAAAATGAGTCTCAGCCTAGTTTTCCACAGATTCAGTCACCTAAATTGTTTTGTAATTCGCTCTAGGCTTACCAAATCCCCTTCTTGCTCTAGCAAGTTTATGAACCTTGGTATTGCCACTGATGTATCAGAAGAGAGAGGTGGGCTTTCAGACTTTACCCCAAGATGTAAGATGTGCTGTCTACAAGAAAGCATTGGCCACCACCTGCGTTGGCACCAATCTGAAGGCTTGAAATGGAAGCTTTTCAGACAAGGAATTTCTGAGCACATCTTTACAATCTGCTTAAAATGCCTGCAGTGGAAAGCCCAGCACAAGGTTCAGAGTTTTAGAAATGTTAAATGCGTTGGCATTCACAGAAACAAACTAATTTAGCATTCACATGCAGATTTAATAAACAGTAGAAAACATGTATTTCCAGAAATAAACTGTTGCTCTAAAGAGAAGATTTTACTGCAATAAATATTTGTTCAGTATGAGAAATCCCCATTCCCCTTTTTAATGCTGGATTAGTTCGATGTGTGAATTGTTTAAAAACATCTAGAAATGGCTGTTGTTCAGTTTGTGCAGTAACTGCAATGTCCACAAGGTGGCGAATGAAAGACATGGCAAGTTATACAAAGCACGTTTCATACACAGCGATAGTTCCACGCGCTTTACAGAGACGGCGATAGAAAGCACAAGAAAATTAAAGATGTGAACGATTAAGCCTTGGGAAAATAAATGTGTCAAGTCATTCCAGTAGCACCAAAATAAATAAAAATAAGAGCATAAGAACAAGAATGCAAGCTCAGGAAGTAGACAACAAGCCCATTATGACATATATGTTAAGAATGCTTGAAATTGGAAATAGTACTGTTTCCTATTTCCTAAAATAATCCATCTGTCTCCGTACTACTTACCTTAACGTTCTGAAAATATGATTTGTCTGCATTCTTCAATCTGTGTGTCAGACACATCCAAAGCTTTGCAGCTGACAGTCAGTGCTCATGAAAAGATTCAGTTTACCTCTTCTCTGATCATCAAGATCAATACTCAAAGGAAAAGATACAGGAACTGTGTCTATGGGTGCAGATTGTACTTCCTTTGTGTCTGGAGGAACCTCTCTGGGTTCTCTCACAATGACATGCTTAGTTGGATGTTAGAGCCTTTGGTGAAAGGATTATATGTTCAAATATAATGCACATAATGTGCTCTTTAGCCAATAATCTACAAATAATTGAAGGTATTCATTGCCTTTATTGGAGAACACCTGTAAAAGATTTCATACTTTGGGAATTATTGTTAACCTTAAACAAACATTCTAAATAACAAAGGAAGCCTCACTCATGAGGTGTGTGTGGGTGACACGTTCCTCTCTTGGGCCCAGATAACTGCTAGATTAGGAACAGTACCTGCTTCACACTTGTTCATGGGCATAAGATAACGGAAGAACCAACTGCAGAAGTCAGTGTCTCTGTGGGGTTGCGGCAACCCCTGAATTATTAAAAGCGTGTCTATGGGTGCTGGAATAAACCTGTTATCTCTCTTCACTAACCTAAGAGAATTAGAGAATACATTGTACAATCCACTGCTCGGGGGGACGCTCGATGGGACGCTCGGCAGGATGCTCGGGGGAACACTTGGGGGGACGCTCAACAAGATGCTTGGGGGGATGCTCAGGGGGACACTTGGAGGGAGGCTTGGTGGGACGTTTAGGGGGACACTTGGGGGGACGTTTGGGGGGACAATTGGCGGGAAGCTCAGGGGGACAATTGGGGGGACGCTTGGGGAGACACTCAAGGGGACACTTGGGAGGGATGCTTGGGGTGACAATCAGCAGGACACTCGGGGGGACGCTCAGGGGGACGTTTTGGAGTGACAACCGGCAGGAAGCTCAGCAAGACAATCAGGGGGACACTTGGGGGGTGCTTGGGGAGATGATCGACAGGAAGCTACGGGGGAATACCGCTAATGCATTTGCTAGAAGAAAAAATATCATTAAACAAATGAAATATTCCGCAACTCAATTAAGCCATTTCTTGGCTCATTGCTTGTAGAGTGGTCATCAGTGTGGTGTTGTCTTTGTGCATTATCCCTAATGCCCACTTCCCTGCTAATGTGGTCTGAGGGAGGACCTGGTCACTGTCTGGCGATGTTTGGGACCAGATACACCTCTTCACTGTGATGTGACACCCCCCCTCCCATTAGGGCCCTGCACCACTGGTTGTTATAAAAGCACCACCCCACTGCAGGGCTGCCTGATGACAGCACACAACTCAGCCTTCAGAACTCAAAGCTCTGTTTGTTTTTGTGACTGTCACACCTTCTAGAAAAGGCGCACACCTGTTTTTATACAGCTCTGTCCTTGTTTTTGTATAATCAAGAAGGGAAATCAATGTCTTGTGTTTTTTCTCATTGCATTTTTGTCATTAGTGAAATTCCTATTTAAGCCCTTATGCTAAAGATAAGCTAAACACCTTCAGCTTGTAAAATGTGTTTGCTGCCTCAGGCTGAACCTGATAGTTTAAGTAATATTTCAGTACATGGTCTGTGTCCTGTATACATCTAACAAAGACCCACCACGTGGCCAAACCTTCCTCTTTTCATGCCGTATCTATAGGATCTATACAGTGTGCCAGATTTCCACTACAACCACAACTTTGGTGAGAAGCTTGGTGAGAAGAGTCCTGGATCTAAGCTCTCAATCAAACAGGATCCCATGACTCTACAGGTGATGTGGCCACAAGTAGTTGAACCGTGATCGTCACGCCAGGTAAGAGGGCTGCTCTAGAGCCATGTTGCATTGTGGGCCAAGTTCAAGGCTGAGTTAATGTTGGGAAATGTGTTTGAATGTGTAGGAGAGAGTGATGCATAGCCTTGGCACTGTATTGTCAAAGGATTTTAGTAAATAAATATAATGAAGGACAATGGCTCAATGATCATAACTCATATGCCAAATGTTTACTGATGTGTAGCACATGAAAAATGACCTGGAATGCTAAGCTTCCTTCATAATTTATGATTTTGTTTTGATTTCCCCTAAAACAATTAAATTTTATTGACACAAATGACCCAATATCCTTACAGCATCAAAATAAATGAAATTTTGACAATCAACTGATTTCATGCAAGGGTTGAAATCAGATTATCTCAGACAATAAAATTCCTGTGCACCGCCTGTGCCTGTAGAGCCTGTGCCTGGCTATGTCTTACAAGTTCCTCTTTCAGTGGGCTTTTTGCTCTGGCACCTAACCATAACTACCCGCGTAGCGATGGCTAAATAAGCATAATATTTTGGTTAAAATCATCAGCTAACAATGGAATGAGACTTTGGACTGTGAAACCACTGCATGCTATGGCATTTTGGTGTCTGTCATATTGGATCATTATGCAGCTGAGGTATTAGATGTGGTCCTGTCGGCGTGAAGTATCCAGAACCCAAGTGGACCCAATGATCCCCAGTTACCAGTATGTAGGAACTGAGGAGGATCCTGGCCAGCCTTCCAGCGATGTCTTTGAAGTGAGTGATATAAAGGCTAAACAGTAAACAGTAAAATCTGTCATAACTGCAGTGAAAGGTTTTAACATTCAAATGACAAGAAGGAAATTGCTGTTGAAGCCTTAAGTGGGACATTTTACCTGAGCTTCCCCACTAAATATCCAGTTGAATGAAATGAATACCCTATACTTGTTTATTCGGAGCATGGTGTTGATTTAGTAGCTAAAAGAGTTGCCCAGTGGTCTCTCTGATGCATGAAAAAACAGTATTTCTGTACAAACATCTGGCCAAATCCTTTGTAGAAGCAACTGGTACAATTGTTTCACTAGCAGACAGCGTTATGGGCAACATCAGTAATGGGCAACATAGGAAGCATGTAAAGGGTCTTGTGACCCATAAGCCAGTTTAACCCCCACACTGTCAGTGAGTCCTGACAGGAGACATGACCGCTCTGGAGTATGTGGGCAGAGTTCACCCCCAGCAGCTGTCCCTGCGAGATGTGGGTGGGGCCAGCCCTATGCAATACGCCGCAGTGGGGCAAAGCCAGAGCATCATGCAGTTCATCGCAAGACAGCGGGGTCACAAGGTGAGAGGTGACATCAAACCCATGAACGCAAAGGGACCATATCTGCCTAACTCAAGACAAGGAGGTCGAATCGAATAGCACTGTCCTTCCCATATAGACATGAAAGCTACAGCTATACTCCAGAAGGTGGTACAAATTACATAAGGCAAAGATCATTACAGTGGAGGATGTTTGACATTTAAGCAAAATCGTTCTGAGAAACTGTATGGGGGTAAAGAGTGCAGCAAAAGCAACTATCAGTGATTACCAGACAGAAACAGGTACTGTTTCAGTGTAACTCCTCAAAGATGAGAGTAATGTGACCAATCGACCCAGGTTAACTAGTTTGAGAAAAGAAAATCCCTTTACCCACTTGTTCTCTCACAGAGCTAGACGCACAGGACGCAGAAGGCAGCACTCCATTGCACTGGGCTGTGGAGCGGAACCTTCTAGAGAGCTGTAAGGCTCTGCTCTACCTTGGGGCAAACCCCAACATCCTCAACACTACCCTCATGTCCCCGCTGCACCTGGTTGTCAGCCTGAAACACAACACCCTGCTAACTGTGAGTGTGTGGGTAGAGTAGCACATTTCGTATCCACAATGCTCTGCTGAACTTGAGTGTTTATACCCAGAATACCTTGCTGTGTGGCAGGTGTCATAATTTTGTCATTTTTCAACACTTTCATCAGTTTTCAGGATAAAGAAATTGATTAGTAATTTGCATCCTAGTTGCAGTGTTGAGATGTTCAGATTCGATCAGGAGTTAGTGAGCATAAAGACATGTTTCCATCCAGCACAGTGTAATTACGGGCCTGAGAGGATCATTAACATTAAGGCTGCTTTTGTTCCAGGTGCTACTTTCTAACAAGAAAACAGACGTCAACCTGCAGGGTAACCTTGGCAATACAGCTGTGATATTGGCTTGCTCCGTTGACAACTGTGAGGCACTGGATATACTGGTAAACAGTAGGCATTCTCAGAATACTAGAGGGATGCATTATGCTGCCTGAGTGTTTTTTAAAATTACAGATTTAGCACAGGCTACTAACCTTGTGTTTGACACCATTCAAACAGCTGTGCACACATTGCACTGAGTTCGTGTTGTTCATATTACTATGAAATATGGTCATCTGGCTGGTCCTGCCATCCTCAGTTCAGCCATGGAGCGCTCCTGTGCCGGCAGAACAAGCTGGGACATTTCGCCATCCACGCGGCTGCCTTCGCTGGGTCTGGAAGAGCTGTGGAGGCGATTCTGAGAAGGGGTGAGTCCATGTTCAGACACACTCGAAGAGCCAGGCAGAAACACACATGCGCTTACTAAGTGTTGTAGCTTCTGGGAGCGAACTGCTAAGCATTTCAAATGCAAGGAAATAGTAATGCAGGGTGGCACCGCAGCACAGCAGGCAAAGATGGGGGTTTGGGTTGGGTGAGTTTCCTCCTGCGGGCCTGCAGTTAGCTGAATTACCTGTGCATGTGTGTGTGTGTGTGTGTGTGTGTGTGTGTGTGTGTGTGTACCATGTTTATATTACATTGTGGGGAAAAAAATGTCCCCAGGAGGTAATAAAAGCCTGACCTTTATTGTTTGTCGTGTCTACACAAGGGAAAATTCAATTATATAGAAATCTGTGAATGCAATTAAAAAACCAAAAGAACCAAAAGTTTTGTATTTGGTTGGGTTACTTATGGTTAAGGTTAGGGTTGAGTAAAGGTTAGGATTGTCATAGTTAGGGTTAGAGTTAGGCCCATAGAAATGAATGGAAGGTTCCCTCAAGGTTAGAAATACAAACGTGTGTGTGTGTGTGTGTGTGTGTGTGTGTGTGTCCTACGATGGGCTGCCATCCTGTCCAGTCTTTCCCAGCCTGGTGCCCTGTGTCTCCTGGGATCACTCCAGAACCACTCTTGTTACCTTGAGCTGAATATGCGGTTAGGAAATGGATGGAATTCCAATCACACATCAGAAAAGTCTAAAAAAAGATGAAAGCCGATGCGAAAGGGGAAGTTCTGTGATGTTGTGGAACTATTGATTCCTTGAAAAATGAAGATCAAGCTTTTAAAAGGTGGTGAAATAATCGAATAACTATGGACCACAGACGAGGCTTAATAACCAAGGATACTTGTGTTATGACGTGGAGAGAACCTTGTGACTGGTGCTGCCGTTGACTGACAGCTCTGTCTGATGTCACTTCTTCCTGTGGTGCTTGGCTCCCATGCAGGTGAGGAGATGGGCCACGCTGTGGATGTACACATTAACTATGCTGACAGGTCCTGCAGCAGCCCCCTTCACCTGGCTGTTCAGGAGGGAAACATCAATGTCATAAAATTATGTATTGACAGAGGAGCAAAAATTGACCAGCAACAGGTAAACCTTTATATATATTTTCAGGTGGACAATATGCTGCAATTTAAAATGAACCTTGTAATTCTTCACTTTGTTTAATATGGTTTGTGTTCACTAGAAGCAGCAATATTTCCTCCTGGGATATCGACAAGGCCCCATTGTCTTTGCAAAGCAGTGTAACAAAGCCACTAGCTTTTCCTGAACCATCAGAACCATCCCCTCTTCCAGAATTTTTTCATATTTCTATAACAAAGACATGCTACTTGTTCTTCCTGAAACAGAGTGAAAAATCCACTGCACTCCACCTGGCCTGTACACAGGGGGCGCTAGAGGTGGTCAAGCTCATGCTGTCAGCATACCACAGAATTGAAGATATAATCAACGTCACTGACGGGGCGCTCCAGACACCCCTGCACAGGTGGCACCCATTCGTGGTCACATGGCTGCTGCATTTATGGAAATATTTCATATTCAACATGCATCTTATCTTTCCATTCACAATCAGAGCCGACATGCAAACTATTCCTACATCAGAGCATAAAAATATCCATCTGATAAACATTTTTTACAATGTAGAATGCAATTGATTGATTCGTTCAACATTGTAAAAAATCTCATCACAACTGAGTGGTTGTTATAAAAATATTTTTTAGCTAAAATACAGAATGCAGTTAATCATTATACTGAATTGAATGGATGAACGAGATTCCCACTGTCCATACCTACTACCTAGCGAAACCACAGCCAAGGGATAAGGCCTGACAGAATCAGCGGGGAAAGAAGACACAAATTTGTACAGTATGTTAAATATAGACAAATATTTTGAATTATCAGAAGCCATGTTGCTCAATGCAGTTCCATCAGCAAGAGCTACCAAAACCACCTAAACAAAACTACGACAATAATTACTCCTTTTTATAAACCTTAAATAAACACTTAATTATTTACGACACAGTTCATTGAATCCAGTGTCATCATGTAATAAGAAGCTTATTGGAAAAATATCCTTAATCAAAATTAATATCCTGTCCAACAAACACACTGTGATATTTTACATATAATATTGCATGTGCAGGTAGACCAATCAGAGCATTATGATTAATTTGATAAAGTTGAACTGAGCAATACAGCTTATTATCTTTCATGGTCATGTTTAATAACATTATCAGCTCTGTATATTCTACTCAAGCCATACCAAGAACGTGAGAATAAACTGAAATGGTAACTCAGCTATGGTATGTTTGCTGTTTCTCCTCTCAGGGACACCATTTTTGATCACATGGAGTTGGCAGAGTTCCTGATTCTGAAGGTACAGCAATGTGGATTCACAATAGCTCACCATGCAAGTAGTTTGAAACCAGCAGATCAATTCATCACATTTCTGGCCTAATGCATTTCGTAGATACAATATAAAATCACTAACTACGGTTGACACAGGAAATAAGTCGTGTATATAGTTTGACATTTAGTGCAGAGGCTCAGAATAATGTCTGCTTGTATAATGACTGGGTAATGCCTGTCTACAGGGGGCAGATATCAACTGCACTGATTATAAGGGTAACTCCCCCCTCCTTCTGGCCTCAAGGTGTCAAGCTTGGAGAACTGTGAATGTCCTACTGTCTCATGGTGAGTGGAACATAGAGAACTCTAAACTGTCAACTGTCTTACAGTAGGGCATAGTCTCAGGGTGAGTGGAGCATGGAGAACTCTAAACTTGAACTGTCTCATGGTGAACTCTAAACTTCAACTGTCTCATTGTGAGTGGAGTGTAGAGAACTCTAAACTTCAAGTATCTTATGGTGAGTGGAGCATGGTGAACTCTAAACCTTCAACTGTCTCATGGTGAGTGGAGCATGTCTCATGGTGAGTGGAGCATGGTGAACTCTAAACCTTCAACTGTCTCATGGTGAGTGGAGCATGGAGAACTCTAACATCCCAAAAGGAGTGTAGTCTTATGGGGAGTGGAGTGTAGATTCTGTTGCCACTTGTTTATGAAGCTAAACTTTCTGTTGCCACTAGGTGAATGGAACATGATACTGTTATTCTTAAAGAAAAATTAACTGTTACTATCCTCTCTATACTATCCATGACTATAGCTAAAGGTGAGTACAACTGAAGGTCTCAAGTAGCATAAAGATATCTAAAATGACTTGACAGCATGAGTGATTCTCCATCCTAGGCCTTGCAATCCACCATGAATGCTGGGTTTCCAATCCATCTGAGCTCTTAAATTGCATGTCTTAAATGCAGAAGCAGAAAGCAGATGTCCACAGTCACATTGTGTTACTATAGTCAGTGAAATTGGTGGACTATGGCCACGTAAATACCTGGGGTACACAGAAGACTTTGAGACCATTCTTACTGAATGGGAAGCGATTCTGCAGCCGCAGAGTGAGCCTGCAGCTCATTCTACCACATAAGGGCCACAGTCAGATTTCGTCCATTCTGGTGTCAAGGGCTTTTGGAGTTATGATAGATCATTTGACTATTACGTGAATAACATGTGAGATTGCTAGTGCTGTGTGTATGTTTCAGGAGCAAATCTGAAAATAAAGGACAATGCTGATTGCAACTTCTTGCACTTGGCTGTTTTGCAGCCAAAGGGACTGAAAAATCTTTCTGAAGAGATTCTACAGGTATGATGCTGTTGTCATGCCCAGTTGTGCTGTAATCACACCTGCCAGGTCAGCCAATGTTATACCTGTCAAATAAGTTTGCATCCGTTGTAAGTTGATGTCAAACCGGTAAACTACCACCACATTTGTCTGGGGCCAAGGAAAGTGTAGTGAAGAGCAGTCGAGGTCTAACTAGTTAGTGATGAAATTGGCAGCAGCTGTCAGGTCAATCTTGGCTGTTTTCTGTTAGCTGGACAGCGTCAAGGCCCTGCTGAGTGAGGAGGATCAGGATGGTTGTACCCCCTTTCACTACGCATGCAGACTGGGCATCCAGGACTCTGTCAAAAACATGCTGGGTCTCAACATCTCGCTGGACCACAAGTCCAAGGAGAAGAAATTGGCACTTCATTTTGCAGCCGAGTACGTAGTAGCCTGTACTCAAAGGACAGCCTATACTCTTAAGATTGACCTCTGACCTTCAATTTTGGCCCTGAGCCTATATCTTGGATGAAATTCTGACCCTGCCCCCCTAATCTATGGAGCTGAAAGTCTTAAATGTTAACTGGATACACTGAAACCTGCGTATTCAGCTTAAATCCCATCCTTGTCTCAGGTGAAGTGAGACCCTCATTGAAGTACAATTTATTCCTTTGATGATGGTCTCACATCACCTGAGACAAGGATGGGTGCAATTTATTCCTTTGTGTAATTGAAATTTGGATGTGTTAAATTTTGTCACTTTGTTCAGAATATGTTATTCAGTTGCCAGATCAGTTGAACAAACATGTATGGTGTTTCATACCAAAGGTATGGATGGATCAACACGTGCCAAGGACTTTTGGAGAACATAAGAGACACAAGGCTATTAAATGAGGGAGATGAGAATGGCCTGACCCCCCTCCACCTGGCTTCTCGAGGAGGGCACATCAAGGTGGTGCAGCTGCTTCTCAGGAAGGGGGCACTGTTTCACAGGTAGGTGTTAGCATATTTAGATGGGTCAAAAGGGGAGAGGAGCAACATTATATAGATAACAAAGGGGGGGAGCCTAGGTACATCCCAGAGGTGGAACTGTTTCACAGGTAGGTGTTAGCCAGTTCCGATAGATCAAAAGGGGGGAGGAGCAATATTATATACAGTACTGTGCAAAAGTCTTTAACCAACGCTCATTTCTTCATGTTTTGCTTTCGAAGAGCCAGACTTGTATTTTTTTAATGTAGTCTTGAGGAATATTTCTCCGGGCTTCCTGAAGGACTTTCAAAGTTTTGGGCTCTCATTTTCAGTCCAGTCTCTGTACCTGGCCAGTTTCAGAGGAGTGTTTTTTGTTTGTTAAGCCACACAGTGACCTACATATGAATCATTCAAGCATAACCAAGTCATCTAACTTAAGGCATGAACCAGTGAAAAAACAGGTGTAGATGATTACAGATGATCAGATGATGTTGCAATAAATCACTGTACCTATTGTCCCATTGTCCTAGCAAAATGTAAAGAAATGAGGGGTGGCTCAAGACTTTTGCACAGTACTGTACTGTAGATAACAAAGGGGAGGAACTGAGGAACGTCCTGTCCCAGAGGCGACACTGTTTCACAGGTAGGTGTTAGCATATTTAGATGAGTCAAAAGGAGGGAGGAGCAATATTTTATAGATAACAAAGGGGAGGAGACTAGGTACACCCTGTCTCAGACACGGTCTCTCTATATTAAAGGTATTGTAATGATTAGTGTGTGATGTGATCACGTGGAGATGTCAGAATGACTGTAGCCCTGATTACTGTTTGTCCTGGTCACTCTACTCTGGTCTTCTCATTGTGGTCCTTAGTGATTATAAAGGCTGGACGTGCTTGCATCATGCAGCAGCAGAAGGATACACTCAGACCATGAAGGTCTTACTGGGGTCGAATGTCAAACTGCTGGACAACATAGACGAGGATGGGGTACAAGTCAATATGCATGAATTTCACTTGCCAAAATGCAGCATTAGGCAAGCAAAGCCGCAGCACTGACATTAAAAATAAAATGTCCTAGGAAATACAGTATATTTACAGGAAACACAGTATATTTTAAGTTGCTGGGGCTGCAAGCCTATAAACCCAACAAAGACACATAATATGAATTCACCTACACTGAAGAGCAATGCTTTGTACTTTGTCCCATTTTAGTATTTTTTCCAGGTGACCTATTCAGTGTCAGATGTTCTCTGTGTGCCTAATGAGTTGTCCTGCCAGGTCAGAACACAGCACTGCATTTGGCTGCTAGAAGAGGCCACACTGGGGCGGTCAAACTTCTGTTGAACATGGGTGCCCAGATCACACTCAATAAGAATGACGCGTCCTTCCTGCATGAAGCTCTGGATCATGGGAGAAAGGAGGCTACCAATGCTGTGATTGAGAGTGACAGGTTGGTGCCATGCTGTGTGAGTAAAAGAGCGTGGCGCACCCACACAACTCAACAACTCGTCATACCTGTCAGGAGTGAAAATGGTTGTACCCTGAGCCTTCAATAGGTGTAATTAGGAGATATGAAGACAACCATCTGTGTATGAGAATGGGGGCATTTTCAGAGGGGCTCACTTCTGACAGCATGGGAATAGCAGGGAGGACTGTGGGTAGGTTGACTACTCATCAAAAACCTAGTTGTTTTTAGATGGCCTGGTGGATGAAATAACAGTAGCAATGAAAGAGCTTGTCTAGAAACCAAGGGGATCAGCAGAGACATGTGATGGAATGCTGGTGTTACAGATGCGAAGAGGCCCTCACCACATTCAAACTGGGCTCGGCTAAAGGCTACCGTGTGATTGGCCTGATAGAAAACCTACCAGAGTCTTTTAAGGTTTGTCTTATATGAGACCGGCATTAAAATGACTGACTTCTTGGCAAGTGCTTCACGGTCAAAGTCTAAGAATTGTTACATTTGTTATCAGTGCCTCCTAGACACCTGTGTGAAGGAATCGGATGACGATGCCAGCAACTACGATTACTCTGTGAGTTTTGTGATTACTAATATGACCTGAGAGGCCTGTGTGAGAGATCCAACCCTACATAGTGAAACTGCTCTTAACTTGTATGAAATATGCTGCAGCCTTCAACTTTGCTTTGCACCTACAGATCAAATACAACTTCCAGTGGCTACAAGCTCCAGTCAACCTAGTAAAGCAGAGTACACAGGAGAAAGCCAAAACATTTCAGCCTCTTTGGGCACTCAATGTAAGTCAAGATGTCAACACTTGATTAAGAAAATGGGTATAAATATATGTTCATGTATTCAGACATAAACAGGTAGACCTACACTTTGAAATCTAGGTAAAGATGTACAAATACATCTCCTACTCATTCAACAGATCGGGATTCCTTTTCCAGGACAAAAGCTGAGTCAGGATCCTTCATTAATGTTTTTATTTTTTCCTGAAAGTAAATTCTAATTGGTTAGCTTTGTTTACCTTCACAGTACATCTTTGTAGCAATAATAATTCCTATTTTGGTCTTATAAATATTTCACTATAGTCACTCTGTGGTTCCATCTATCTGCACTTATCAGGGTCATAAGGTGTTGTACGGTTAATTCTGGAATTAAAAAAAACGAATCAGTTATCACTACTTTAAACAAAGCTATTTCATTTTTTTTAATCTAGTTACAGCCATATCACCTTTGTCACTGACCTCTATCCTTAATTCTTGGCTCGAGTCTCATTTGTGGCCCGCTAACGGGGCAGGCATCATACAGCAAATATGACCAAATGACTATATGATTGCTATGCAATACAGACCCTGTAGAACATTTTTTCTTTTCTTCACTCTGAACTTTAAAGTACCATGCATCTAGTAATAACATGTATGCTTTAGTCTCTATGTAACTGACATCTGCAGTACTGACTCTACTGACTGCTTGTCTATAAGCTGTTGTCTGTAAAAATGTGAAATAATGCGGGTTGGCTTTAAGTAAGGCAATAAATAACTGCCCTGGCACATTGGCTGAGGGAAGATGGTCAGACTTGTACTGCACATATCACATAGTTACCTGGGTGTTTAGACCATAAGCAGTGTAGAACCAAACATACAAAATGGACCACTGTCACTATTAGTAGTCACTGTTGTTAGGATTCCAACTTTGAAAGCACAGTAGCCATTGGGTGTTTTATGAAGGCTGTGGTACTTTGTCTTTCATTCCATCCCCAGACAATGGTGCGCTGCAATCACATAGACCTTCTAACTCATCCTGTCTGCAAAAAATATTTAGAAATGAAATGGTAAGTGAAAAAGTCAGCAAATCTTCACGAAATCTTAACTTTTTCACACGTATATTCATTTGTGAAACTTGAAACATTTAGACTGCTATTCTAGAAAAGATTCACCATGTGGGATCTGAGAAATTAAACCATCAGTTAAAGAGTTGTCTTTGATGTAATTATTCTGGACTCCATTAATCTACCACAGGAACATTTATGGCATCAAAGCACATCTGCTCAACCTGGCATTCTACTGCCTGGGTCTACTGCCCCTGTCTTACCTCATTCTGACCATGAGGCCTACATACTAGATAACTGCCAATGGTTCTGTTCTTGCCGTGGTTTCCACCTCGTCAGAGCAGGTCAGTTTCCAGTGCTAACACCAGCTAGTTCATTGTCTTCCAGCACCCCTGGGGCAGATTTCCCCACCAAGATGGAGGACTTTCTGCCCAATCAGAAAGTCCAACAGTGAATGTATGAGAAGCATAGCAGACAAGCTAATTACAGCAGTGAACGGATCTTGCCTTATGAAAAAACAAGCTGAATATGTGACCATGTGAACTGTATTTCCCTATTCCATCAAATTAATACACTTATGATTGTTTATGATCCATACTGATTAGAGTTTCCTTACAATGTAGCCGCATGCTCTTTGGTAACCTAACCTGATGGTCATCATTCTGCCGTTACCCATCACCTTACGGAAGATCCACACTGACTAGCCCTCCTCTTTCATCGCTCACACCTAAAGCCTGTGGTACATCTGCTTCCAGCAGTCTTACTTTGCTACCACCTGCATGTTCCTGGTCCTGGCCATGAGCATTTATGCAATGAGCAGGGAAGTGGTGAAGATGGTCCAACAGGTATCATTTCTGTAATGAATGTCTCTCATAACAGCTTGGCATTTCCTGTCTGTGCCCAGTGCTGGATTGCTTGATGTATAATAACTGTTCTCTTTTTACCCGATGTCCTTCTCATACAGCGTTGCACCTACTTCCGAGGTGCCCCCAACTCTCTCGACTGGCCTGCTGCCATCTCTTCACTGCTCTTTGTGATTCCACTTCTTCTGAACATCCAAGGGACATTTCATTGGAGGGCTGGGGCTTATGGAGTCCTTGTATCCTGGATCAACTTCCTGCTCTACATGCAGTGGTGCAGTGGTCCATATACTGTACCTGCAGTGGCCTTTACTGTTACATGCAACCAGCTCACTGATATCAATGAATGCCATTAGGCATCACTGCTCTGCTGACATCAATGTAACTTAATTGCATCATCACTGTTAGATATCACCAGTTTGGTTACATCAACCATTGGTTGTTTCCTGAAATCTCTGCTTTTGTATAGGTTTGAACATTTTGGGATCTATGTGGTGATGTTTAGGGTGATCATAAGAACCTTCGTCAGCATCATCATCTTCTTCTTCTTCCTGATGCTTGCCTTTGCTCTAGCATTCCACACTCTCATGATTGGGCAGGTATTCACATAAAGCACATTGTGCAAGTGTTCATTCGTGTGTTGGTGATGTTCTGCCTAACTGTACCAAGACTCAGAGCATGTAAGTGCAGAATTCCTAGGATTTCTTCTGTTTTTCAGAAACATTTTACCACACTGGACATCTCCATGATGCAAACCTTTGTCATGATGGCAGGGGAGATAAACTACCAGAACAACTTCCTACACCCATACCTGAAGGGCAATCTGCCATTCCCCTATGATTCCTATGCCTTGTTCGTCTGGTTTGTTCTCATGATGCCGATCCTGCTAATGAATTTACTGGTATGTCTCATTCATGAGACTCAAGTAAATCACACGGCTCAGTCACGCAGCTGTAGTTCTGCAGAATTATACTCCCTCACCTTGGTGTGCTACAGGATGAGCATGGACTACTTCACTAAGTCTTTCTCCAGTCTGAGATTGGTCCCCTTCATTGAGCTGCACTGACTCACTGAATGACATATCTCTGCTGACTGTGCTGCATCTATTATTAGGAAACAGCTTTTCATTTTCCAACCATCACTGGGGGCCCATCTCTTTTTGTGCATCAGATCGGTGTTGCCGTTGGTGACATTGCAGAAGTACAGAGAAACGCTGCTTTGAAGCGCATAGCTATGCAGGTAACAACATTCTTTCAATATTCATATATTGCTATATGCCACCTGTACATGTACTGATACTGTCCAATTCTGACTTAAAGAAAGTTGTAAAAACACAAAGTGAACACTGCATTTAGACAACACACAAAAGCCTACATACAATAGACAAGTAAGAAACCAGTTCTTTCATTCATTACTTCAAAGTATATTGTTTGTTGCAGATTGAGCTTCATACAAGTCTGGAAGAGAAGATGTCACGATGGCTCATGAAACGTGTGGACAAGGACTCAGTCATAGAGTACCCAAACAGAAGATGCAAAGCGAAGGCATGTAACTGAGATGTTCAGACAGTGATCACCATGGTACCCCAGTATTGAACTGTCACCATTACGGACCTTTACTAGAAGGTCTCATTAAACTAACTCTGATGAACTGTTAGCTTTTAAGGCATTGAAAACATTATATATGCCGTTTATGTTTTCACGACAAAGAAGTAATACAATCTCTTTAAACAGAACAAAGGTTTCTGGTATTGGGGAAATAACAGTGAGGTCCACGCCGCTCTGCGCACAACCTGTACACAATTAACCCCCGTGGAACAGGAGCTAAGTAAACAGAAGAACAGGTGAGCGGTTCTTTGCAATCTGACGCAGCATCTTTGTTTTGCGCCGGTGCACTAACACCCCCTAGTGTTCACTGTGTAACATCTACGTGTTTCCTAGGCTAAAGGAAATTTCGCGGGTGCTGGAAAAGCAGCACGGTCTTCTGAAGCTAATCATCCAGAAAATGGAGATCGTCTCAGAGGCTGAAGAACCTGATGGACCTCAGCAGTTCCGTCGGAGTCCGGGGAAGCAGACACTTTTTTAATCTATAAAAGGTGGGCCCCAGTGCTGAAAGTTCTGGCAAAAAGAAGTAACATCGCTCACGCAGAGCATACGTGACCGACCGGATGTGAGATCGCAGGGATCACTAGGACGTTTCGTTGTACTTGTGTATTTTCTGGTGGCACTGTCAACACAATATGACGTTAAAAAGGTTTTTTTCTTCAAATCTGTAACAAGATACATTTAGAAAATTGTAATACATTATTAGAAAGTATGACGTTAAGTACTTGCGTGAAACTTCCACTTTAATTGTTCTTGTGAAGCTTAATGTAGTTAGTAGTGTTTGGCCCTACTGTCAGAATCATTCATCCTATCTGGAACTGTATGGACACTTACACTAAACTGTAATATGAATAAAGACACTGATGTCACTAGCGTGAGTTCTTTGTTAAAATAAAGGGTTTTCAAGAAAAGTTCACTACAGTGTAGCTGGTGGACCGCAACTGTTGTATGGTTTTCTCCATACAATGTGCCGTGGAAGAATGTCATGCAGAATTATATTATCTACCGGGAAGATAAAACAATAAATTCAACAGCGATTCACCCCGTTCATTAACGGAAAAGGGAATAATTATGCAAACAGCCAAAATAAATCGACCATTCAATATTTCTTTGTGATAAACAACAATATTGTGCTTTAAACTATTGCCTGCAGTTGTCTGTGAAATATTTGATACTTATAGCTATTTTTTTACTACAACATACAGTACTGTGGAAAAGTCAGGCAGGCAAAGAAAAGTATGGTTATTTACCATATTCTGCTGTAAAACTATGACTTTAGGTTTGTCAAAGTTTGTCAAGTTGACATCTTTCCAAACATCTCTTCGTCGCCCCCAAATTTGTAGTTTCCATCCAATATACCTGTGTATTTGTTGATCTCTTCCTTTAGTTAATCAATACCTCATTACGTTAATAAACCAGTTAAGGTAATTAATTAAGTCAGCTGGTGGTGCAATTTAACAAATACTTTGAATGGCTGAGGTGCTCTTAAGGAGAGTTTTGGGAACAAAGTTATGTTGTTCTAGCCATCCAACGAAATACCTACAACATTTTGAGGATGTAATAGACAAGAAGTCAACCGTTTCCTATTTAAATGATTATCCTCCTATCACCCTGACCTCCACAGTCAGAAAGTGTCTGGAAAAACTGGTCATGTCGCACATTAATCGGATTATTTCCCTGACCTTGAACCCACTCCAGTTTGCATTTTGGTGCAACAGATCAGTGGATGATGCCATCTCCCTTGTCTTGCACATTGCTCTGGGGCATTTAGAAAAAAAGCACACATGTCGGGATGCTGTTGATTGATTATATCTCAGCTTTTAACATCATTGTTCCATCAAAACTCATGTTAAAACTAAGTGTGCTTGGTCTGAACAGCTTCATCTGTGCCTGGGTGTTTGACTTCCTGTCTAACAGACCCCAGACAGTGAGAATGGGAAACAGAAGATCATCCACGCTGAAAGTCAACACTGGCATCCTGCAAGGCTGTTGCCTTAGTCAGCTGCAATAGAGTCTGTTTACCTATGGCTATGTAGTATAAAACGAGGGCAACAACATTATTAAGTTTGCGGATGACACCACCGTGATTGGCCTCATTAGAGATGGTGATGGCGCTGTCTATGGAAGGGAGTTAAAAGACCTGACTGTATGGTGTCACTACAACAACCTCTCTCTGAATGTCAACAAGACAAAGGAGATCATCATCGACTTCACGAAAACCAGAGCCCCCTACCCCCCACTATTCATCAATGAAATGCCCATTGAAACAGTCAACAGCTTCAGGTTCCTAGGTGTCCAGATCACCGACTCCATCTCATGGTCTGACAACATCAGCTGCATCCTCAAGTAAGCTCAAGAGAGACTGAAGAGCTTTGGTTTAGGCACTAAAACTCTGCTGAATTTCTACTGCTGCACCATTGAAAACATCCTGACTGGATGCATCACAGTGTGGATGGGGAACCTAACCACTCAGGACCATAAACTCCTTGAAAAGACTGTCCGTACTGCTTCGAAGATCATTGGCACAAATCTTCCCCACCTGCAAGCCATCTGCCTCTCCCATTGCCAGAAGAGGGCTGAGTTGATTATCTGGGACATCACCCATCCTGCCCATGCCATCTTTACTTTTCTGTCCTCTGGGAGGTGCTACTGGTGCAGCACCACCTGCACCACCCGTTTCAGGGACAGCTTCTTTCCCCAATCCCTCAGATTACTGAACCAGTAACCTGTTTGATTCTCCCGCTGTTCAGTAATTGCTCACTGTTAACTTCCACGGCTGCATTTTATTTATTTCTACTATCTCTAAAATATTGCACACTCTTCCCCTTGGTTTTTATTACTTATTTAATGCCGTCATGTAATGTTTTGCACTAATGATGCCCAGTCCCTCACATGTATCATATGTTGCACTGTTTTTGTTCTTGCTCTTCATTGTCTGTGTTTGCACTGATGTTGCCTATCTCCCATGTACCTGTCCCTTCCCTTGCAACACATGTGATAATAGAAATACTAGAACTTGAACCTCTTTACTTTTTATTATATTACTGTTTATATGTGTGTATTCTAATGTGAAATATTTGAAAAATGGCCTTAAATATTTTCTTTGGCTGTACAGTACTGTATGTCACACATTATATGGAAAAATAAATGTGTCTCACCTCCTCTTGCAGTTTGGCTAACCAGAGCACTTAAATTGTCTGTACTATATGACAGCGTGAGTGTGTGTATGTATTTGTGTATAAGCCCCGTATTGGACTGGCATCTCTTCCTTGGCGTAGCTCCAGTCCTGTGCCGCCTGCGAGAGGCTCCAGGATCTAATCAGAACAAGCAGTTGATGGATGGATTGACTTGATGCAGATATTCAATCTATGAGCTTAATATTTTGGGCTGTTTCAATACGTACATGTCGGGCGCTCACTTCCCGCAAGGGTCGCTAGGTGGCGCTATTGCGCCATTCTAACTTTAGCTCGTCACTCAGCGCCCTACTTTTACATGGCGTCTCTGTCTGACACAGCTTTAAGATGACCACCTTTATTCCGCGAATAGAGCAGCTGTCGTCCAGGGTTGTGCGGATCCTGGGCTGCAATCCCGGACCCATGACCCTCCAGGGAACGAACACGTATCTGGTGGGAACTGGAAAAAGGTACAAGGCTAGCTGGCTAAAGTATTTCGGGCTAGCTGTGTGGAATCGAAAGAAATGGTCAGCTGCTGATTAACGAACATGCAGAATTGAGCAGAGGGTCACCAGATTTGTTAAGAAAGGGTCAACATTATTCTTCCATTTACACACGAATCTGCGCCAGCTTGCGATACCTTGTGGCGTTGTTTTTCCAAAGAGATCAAAGTGCGAATTTGCTAAAATAATATGGTAGCATGTTGTAGATGGCTCGCAGGAAGTCCTACAAAATCGAGTTTTAATGTTCCCTAGCCCTAGTTGTTACACGCTGGTACATGTGATATATAAGATATGACTTCGGGTGTAATGGCTGGCAGTGTTTAGTGACGGGTGCTGCCTTAATGTTCTCTCCAGACGCATCCTGATAGACACAGGTGAGCCCTCGGTGCAGGAGTACCTGGGCTGCCTGAAGCAGGCGCTGACCCGCTACGACACGGCCATCCAGGAGATCGTGGTGACTCACTGGCACCACGACCATACCGGAGGGATCGGTGACGTCTGCAGGGAGTTTGCAGAGGGTGAGTAGCAATGTCCTCCAAGCCAGGGCCTGCATGAGAAACTTAACTGCACTTTAAATACCACCTCACCTAATCTCATTTCTTATTAACATCTCCAGATACAGAGATGCGTATTAGCAAACTTCCCCGAACACCTTTTATTGAGGAAACACTAGAGAATGAGCGGAAATACACATATCTAAAGGATGGAGATGTTATAAAGACTGAGGGAGCCACTCTCCGGTATGTCCGGCTTGAAGTGGCACTATTGGCCTAATGCATGTGGACTGTGCCCCTCCTGTGAGGGCGTTCGAAGTTGGATGTGCCCAGATCCTCAGGACTTCTGCACCCACAGGATTCTCTTCACCCCCGGCCACACAGATGACCACTTGGCACTGATGCTGGAGGAGGAAAGGGCTGTTTTTTCTGGAGACTGCATTTTGGGCGAAGGCACAGCTGTGTTTGAAGACCTTTATCTCTACATGAAGTCTCTGCAGCTGCTGCTTACCTGCAAGGCTGACCTCATCTACCCTGGTCAGTGTGACTGGATCTGGGCATGCATGTTTGGGTATCTGTGCAACCGACTCTTGGTGTCTGTATTGGTGCATTACTGACTCTATAGTTGTGTCTGTGTGTTTGTGTTCACATCTCCACGTCATGAATTGTTGTTGTAGGGTGTGAGCATGATATTGACTGTGTGTGTATGGTCACGGATTCTTGGTGTGGGATATATCTGTATGTTGATGTGAATCATGCTACTTAAGTGTGCTGAGTTCTCCGTGTTGTAATTTGCCTATTACTGTGAGACTGACAGTCTGTGTGTGTGTGTGCTTATGTCTCCAGGTCACGGTCCTGTGGTGCAGGATGCCATCAGTAAGATCCAGCAGTATATAGAGCACAGGCAGCTCCGTGAGCAGCAGATCCTGGCCACCCTGCAGGTGGGACCTGGCACAACTTTCACCGCCATTGAGCTTGTTAAGCTCATCTATAAGGTACCTCAACCTGCAGAACACACCTAATTGTTACCTAAACACGGGGCTCTTTGACAGGTGAGTCTAACTACCTCCACGCAGGGCTCTATAAACTCACCTGTCAGGTACCTTCACATCAGTCACCCACAGATCATTTACTGCATTCCTCAGTGGACAGGCTGTTGCTCTGTTTTTCTGGTTAATTAATAACAGTGTATTGCCTTTTGAATCTGGCAGGTCTTTGGCCTTCATCCAGATATGAGCTTGATAGAGCAGTGCAATTTGTCACAGCCCTGAGGTGGCATTATAGTCGTGGCTCATTTTTAATCAGTTTCAATAATAAATCCATACTTTAATATCAACAACAGCATAAGACTAGCATGACCCACACCCAAGCCAGTAGTATGTCAACGACGTATATTGTAGGCTGTCTGCAGTTAATACATTTTGGGATTTTTACTCTGGTTTTCCTGTGAATGTTAATTGCTGGCGTCAGCATGAATGGTGGTGCTGAGCCTGATTAAGGAGGGACCTTGCTGGTGATGAGATTGATGACACTTGTGCCTCCTCTATCTCTCTCTATCAGGACACGCCTCCGTATCTCCACCCGGCAGCCGAAGTGAACCTCGTTCATCACCTCAATAAGCTAGAGAAAGAAGGCCGAGTAATCAGTGGTGCGTCTGGCCTTACCATTCTGCTCTGCTTAGGAGGCGTTTTACACACTGCTCTAAGGTGTGATTTATATGTGGGGTTTTAGTTGGCGTTACTGCTTTATGGATAATGGTTGATGTGCTGGTTTCCTGCACACAAGCTCTTCCCTCTCTGAGTTCAGTTCTGAGCATGCCAAGTCTGCTGGTGACTCTGTTCCCTCTTTCGTTCAGAGAGCAACTCGTCTGGAGCCCTCCGGTGGAAGAGTAACCTGTGACTTCTGTTTCCGTGGCGGCCACGGGGACCAGTGTGAGTTCGGGAAGTCACCCTTCAGCTTATGAACTGTGAACTTTTCAGATCAAGGTTCAGTCTTTGTGATCCAGCCTAGATCATTTAGTAACTCTGACTTTGGTCATGTTTGGTCAGAATGGCACAGAATGACCTTAAAAGGACACCAACTGTTTTTATGGAACACGTGAAATATTATGACATTTCCATCGTTTTGTCCAATATCACGTTCTTCTTAGAAAAGATGTCTCTTCTCATTGTTCTCCACCTGTATAGACGGTATCTTGACTGGAGTATTATGGGAGTTTCCTGAGTTCTGTTTGGGATCAGATTAGCCCAGCTCAGCAGCTAAATGAAGACCGTAGTCAGTCCAGTTCTTGTTAAATAATTCAGCTGTGTGGTTGGCATCCCTGCATCCCTATAAAATCAATAATGTATACACCCGTGCTTTCTTTATTGGTATGTAGCGAACAAATCCACTGCGAATTGCCTAGGGCATAGCTGACCCGGAGAAACCAGCTATATTAAATTCAGCAGCCTTAAATGACAAGTTTTATTTTTTCTGCATTGGAATTTGCATGAATGGGGAAAGTGATACTTTAGTAACACTATCACTAAAATAACCCTGTTGATGCACATAGGTGAACAATTAGCCTGTGGAAGGTGTATCTTTATGAATGATATGACAAGTAAAATGTGGGTTATTATAAAATGTATCAAAATGTGCTTATTTCATGAAAAGCCTTGTGAGAGAAGAAACAAGTCTGTCTTCCTTTTTATTGTAATTCTGAATAAAACCATGCTTTATTCTCCCGATTTGCATGCTCGACTCCTAACAGCATACTTAGTGGATTAGCTGGTCCTCAGGCTTTCAGCTGCCTGTAAATAAGATTAAGAACATTAGAAACCCCAAAACAGGGTGATCATCCCAAGAAGAGAAACCTCATTTCGGCAGGGAAAAGAAACATGAAATAGGTCTGACAGCATTGGACTTGTCGTTTCAAGTCCAAAGTCATTTTGTAGGTTGGGTTTAAGAGACCTTACAAGCCTGATTTATGTTTGGAGCATAACAGCCCAGACTCCCAGTTCTGCTTAAAACCCATCACCATTCATGACTAAATTGTTACATTCAGTCCATGTTTCTTTAACAAAATTCACATTTGCATAAAATTGATGAAATTTAACATCGCGTGTGTGAACGTCTGGTGTGAAGGATACGACTAGTTTAACGCATTAGAAGCCGCAGGAGTCCTGAGTCTTTTAGGCAGCTTCAACACGCATGCAACTAGCAAAATTTGGCCATATTGGACGTGTTGCGGTCATGTAACACTCACCTGAGAGGGAAAGAAAGGAAATGTGGAGACTATTACTGCCAGCCTTGGTTGCTATTCCGAGATGATCTGTATGCAAAAAAGAAATGAAAATATGTGGTTCTGTTATTTATGCAGAACCTGGAAGTGGTTCAAATATAACTGGCATAAAAATAGGCTAAGTATTTGCATAGCAAAAACTGCATGCAGAACTATTATATAAATCCCAAAAAGCCAAAGTATTTTTACAATCATAAATCAAAGAGGACAAAAAAAAACTGGCTGTCATTTTTTCCTCCACAGTAAATAATGGTTTACCCTCCAAATATTACTTGTTTTATTATAACAATCTGCAGAAATGGAAAACAAAGTCAATTTTACTTTAATACATTTTCAGAATGAATTGTCCAGTTGCTGCCCATTCACCCTAAAAATGTAAAGAAAGTAATTTTTGTCATTCCTCAAAGAAACCTTTCATTCCTTTTTTGCGTTTCTCGTTTTCATACTGATAAATGTAAAAAAACTGCAATGTTAAGGTAGAAATGTACAGCACATTGTTTTATGCATATTGTTTCAAATATTCATGTACTCCAGACATTTGAAAATGCATTGCCTATTTTGCAGGGTTATGATTTCCAACAGCGACATTGATTAAGGACTACATTATTAATCTCAGCAGCTTCCTCCTTATGATTACCCATTTTGCACACAAACCCACATGGTCAGAATTCACCTCCTTAGCTGTGTTTAAATCGCTGAATGAACCCACTGTTGCCAGATAAAAAGGGAGAACAAGACCGTGCACAATGATACCAGCGATTCAACCCTGTAGCTTTAGAGCTATGAGGCGACAGGATTACCCACTGAGCCACCATGCAAAGCTCACGAGAGCAGATCATGTGGTGCTGGAACTCACACTGGCCCAGTGCCAGTCACACCATCCTCACTGTCTGTGTCGCTGGGCAGGATCCAAGGCTGTTTCATGGCCTGAAGTTGCTGGTAGAAGTCAGCCTGTTGGAAAAGAATATGAGAGAAAGCTTCAGCATGGAGGCTATCTTGGAGAGGGGTTTGGCACAGAGATGGCACCGCAGAGGCTGTCTTGGAGAGAGGTTTGGCACAGAGATGGCACCGCAGAGGCTGTCTTGGAGAGAGCATACTGTACAGACCATCTGACTGATATTTGTGAAACTGTTCTTGAATGTCTATCTCAAATTCCATGATACCAGAATTTTATTGCTATTGTTTTTCACAAAAATTACCATATAAAACTTCTAAAAGATAATTCTCATTAAAGCATTTGTTTCAGCACACCCTAAAGTGCCATATTTATACTGGACTAGAGAGCATCCATTTTCCATATGGATTATCTGTCACAGGGTCAAATCACCATAAGCACGTGGCATGAAGCATGTTAGTCAATCATATGGTACACATTCATCCATTTTCCATACAGCTTATCCGGTACAGGGTAAAAATTACCATAAGCAGGTCGAATAAAGCATGTTAGTCTATCACATGGCACACATTCATCCATCCATCCATCCATTTTTCATTGCTTATCCAGGTCACAAGTGCAGCAGTCTAAACCGAGATGCCCAGATCTCCCTCTCCCCAGCCCCCTCCTCCAGCTCCTCAGGAGGGATACCGAGGCGTTCCCAGGCCAGCCAAAATATATAATCTCTCTAGCATGTCCTGGGTTGGCACAAGTTGGACATGCCCAAAAGACTTCCCTAGGGAGACATCCTAGACAGATGCCCAAACCACCTCAACTGGTTCCTTTCAACACAGAGGAACAACTTTGAGTCCCTCCCGAATGTCCAAGCTCCTCACCTGCTGTTTAAGGCTGAGTGCAAATGCTTGAGAAGAAAACATTTCCACCATCTTGTTCTTTCGGCCACTACCCAGAGCTCTTCACTATAGGTGAGGGTCAGAACGTAGACTGACTGGTAAATCAATAGCTTTGCCTTTCAGGTCAACTCCCTGTTCACCACAACAGACCGGTACAACATCCATATATCTGTGCACGCTGCACCAGTCCACACATCAAATCTCCTGCCCCATTCTCCCCTCACTCATGAACAAGGCCCTGAGATACTTCAACTTGTCCACTTGAGGCAGCAACTCATCCCCAACCTAGAGAGGGAAATCCACCCTTTTCTGACTGAGAACCATGGCCTCAGAGTTGGAGGTGCTGATCCTCATCCCCATTGCGTCATACTCAGTCACAAACCTGCCCAGTGCAAACTGGAGGTCGCAGCTCGATGAAGCCAACAGGACCACAGCATCTGCAAAGAGCAAAGATGTGTTCCTAAGGCCACTGCTTTGGACACCCTCCAAACCTTGGCTGCATCTAGAAATTTTTGTCCATAAAAGTTATGAACAGAATACATTACAAAGGGTAGCATTGGTGGAGTCCAACACCCACTGTTAACGAGTCTGACTTACTGCTAGCTATGTGAACCAAGCTCTCACTCAAGTTATATAGGGACTACAATGGGCCATTGCAAAGAGCTTAGTACCCCATGCTACCCACAGGACACCCCGAGGGACACGGTCATATGCCTTTCTAAGTCCACAAAACACATGTAGACTCCCATGAGCCCTTCAGTGTCCTAGTGAAGGTAAAGAGCTGATCTAGTGTTCCACAACCAGGATGTGAACTGTATTGTTCCTCCAGTATCTGAGGTTCAACTATCAGTTGGATTCTCCTCTCTAGTACCCTGGCATAGACCTTCCCGGGGAGGCTGAGGACTGATCTCCCTAAAGTTGGAACAATGGGGACCACCAGCCCAAGTGACCAGAGATGTGTCAGCCGGGAGAGCCCAAGAACATCCAGAGCCTTCAGGAACTCAGGGAGAATCTCATCCACCTCAGTGACCTCAGCCCTAGTGATGGGTGAGTCCTCCTATGAGTCCCCAGAATCCACTTCCTTCCTTCCTGAGTCACCTGATGGTTTGCTAGAATGTCTTCGAGACTGACTGAAAATCATGTACCATGGCCTCACCGAACTCCTCCCCTTTTGCTACCACAACTGCCAAAGCAGCATTCCGCTTGGCCTTCAGTACCTGTCAGCTGCCTCTGGAGTTCCACAAGCTAACCAAGCTTGGTAGAACTCCTTCTTCTGCCTGATAACTCCCTTTACTACTGATGTCCACCACCGGGTTCAGGGGTTGTCACCACAACAGGCACTAACTACCTTGTGGCCACAGCTCTGCACAGCTGCGTCAACAATGGAGGCATGGAACATGGCCCATTCAGTCTCAGTGTCCCCAACCTCCCTCAGAATGCAACAGAAGTTCTGCCAGTGATGCAAATTGAAGATCTATATGTTTGGGTGTACCAAGCCTGTCCGGCATCCTCCACCGCCATCTGATCCAACTCTCCACTAAGTGGTGATCATGTGACAGCTCAGCTCCTCTCGTCACCTGAGTGACCAAGACATACAGTTGCAGATCTGATGATATAATTACAAAATTGATCATCGACCTACAGCCTAGGGTGCTCTGGTGCCAGTTGCACATATGAACACCCTTATGCTCGATCATGATGTTCACTATGGACAAACTGTGACTAGCACAGGAGTCCAATAACAGAACACCACTCGGGTTCAGATCAGGTAGGCCATTCCTCCCAATCACACTCTTCAAAGTTTTACTGTCATTACACACGAGCATTAAAGTCCCCCAATAGAACAATGGAATCCCCAAAAGGAGCACCTTCCAGTTCCCCACCCCCATCTCTTTTCTGGGTGTTAGCGAGTCTTTGATTTGCCTTTACATAGCAGTCATCAGAATCACTCTTAGTCTGGCCACTCACCTTGGGAGACCCTACCTGGGGCAACTGTCCCAGACAACACAACTCCTAGAATCACTGGGTCACTCAAATCCCTCCACCACGGTAAGGTGGTGATTCTTGGAGAGGCTTATTTATGGCACACACGCGATGAATAATCCAAAGGCACCAACTCACCTGGACTGTGTGAGGAAACCCATGTAAACCCATGATGTGATTTGAACCCCGTCACACCTGGGACTGTGAAGATACAGTGTTTACCTTAGCCACCATGCCACCCTGACTGTACACCAGTTAAGAGTTTATCATGGGGCATGTGGCCTATGACCATAGTCAAAACCTGTTATGTTGCATTGGCCCTACCGGCATCTGAGTCTGAGTGAGGAGGCCTAATCCTGTGGGTGGTCATTATAATTACCATATCTAATTATCATCTAATTACCATAGAAAGATTTTTATCATGAATGATTACTGAGTACCTGTGTATTACTATTTGTTATTTATCATTAAGTTTTCTGCAAGGTATTAATTGCTTGGTGTGAATTATCACGTGTTTTACCCATTAGTGTTTATTACCTCTGAAAGAATGGTGTTTTGACTGTCAGCCGGCCATAAGATCTCACTCCTGAGACCTGTAGCAGTAATCCTGCCAGTCTGATCAGTGGGTGTGACCGATCCTCTCCTCCCAGTCTGATTGGTTGGTGTGATCGAGCCTCTTCTCCCAGCCTCATTGGTTGGCGTAACCGATCTGCTTCTCCCAGACTGATTAGTCGGTGTCACAGATCGGCTCCGCCCAGCTTGACTGGTGGGAGTGACTGATCGACTCCCCCCAGTTTGATTGGTGGGTGTAACTGATCGGCTCCTCCCAGCATGATTGGTGGGAGAGATTGTTCTGCCCCACCCAGCTTGACTAATGGGAGTTGTTGGTATATCCCACCCACCCTGATTGGTGGGTGTGCTAGGTATGCTCCACCCAACTTGTTTTGGGGGCGTTGTAGGAATGCTCCACCCAACTTGTTTGGTAGGTGTGCTTGGTACACTCCATCCGGTTTGTTTGGTGGGCGTGCTAGGTATGCTCCACCCAGCTTGTTTGGTGGGCGTGCTTGGTACACTCCATCCAGTTTGTTTGGGGGGTGTGCTAGGCATGCTCCACCCAGCTTGTTTAGGAGGTGTTGTTGGTATGCTCCACCCACTCCGACTGGTAGGCGTGCTAGGTATGCCCCACCCAAATTGCTTGGGGGGCGTGGTAGACATGCTCCACCCAGTTTGTTTAGGGGGTGTGGTAGGTATGCTCCACCCAGCCTGTTTGGGGGGTGTGGTAGGTATGCTCCACCCAGCCTGATTTATGGGTGTGGTCGGTTTGCTTCGCTGCATCTGATTGGCTGCTATCAGAGTTCTGCTCCACCCAGTGTGACCAGTCGGTGTGACCGTCCTGCTCTTTTGCAAAAAGGCCTCTGGGCTTGCATCCAGGTTGAAGTGGCCACTGGCTGTGACCGATGACATGACCAGGGAGCCACTCGGTGTTCTAGGGTTGATGGGTGGGTGCAAAGGGTTGAGCAGCAGGGAGGTGGGCTTGTTTCCAAGAGCAGGGAGAGGACTCGTGGCCTTGGAGAGTTGTTCTGACAGACACACATTCTGGAGGACGAGGGGGGGTGGTAGAAGCAGGCTGCTCAGGGGACTCCGGGGGCTCCACCCAGACTTCTCCTCCGTTGCCTTAGCAACATCTTTCTCCACATCTCCTGAAAGGATGCACATGGTGAGAGCATGCTGAACAAAAATAACACCTCTGTGAAGTTAACTGCATTTATAACACACCTTGATGTGCTAATTGTTGTAATGTTTAGATAACCTTTTTGCTTCAGTCTCTAACTTTTCTAGTTTGAGGGCTATATTACTCATACATGAAAAGTTCTAAAAAATCCAAAACCTAACAAGACAAATCAATAACCATGTGTATGTTTATCTTTTTGGTTTTGGACAAAATGTAGACTGAAAAGAAGCATGTATTCCCTACCTAGGTCTGGCTGCAGAGTGTGATTTACCTGCAGTGTACCCACCCCCATTTGATATTTTCTCCTGTTGGGTCTGCCCCACAGAACTCCAGTCTTTGATTGGTGCAAACCCAAAGGCCCAGCCAGGTGGATTCTGGGTAATGTACAAGAAATATCCATTTGGGTTCTATTTTAATGACTATTTATATTAAATCTGACCACTTAAATTTTTTGCCTACTGTTTGGTGTCTATGCATCTCAATGAGATATTGAATAAAATGCTTCTTTGAATAATGCAATAATCAATACACAACCACAAGCAAACCATAATTGGTCATTGAATTGCTATATCAAGATATACAGGCAGGTTGGGCACCATAACATAGTTTTGAAATCCCCCTCCCCCCCCCAACTTGTCTTCATGTGAGCCAGGTCCTAAGTGGCTGTATCCGGTGGCCTACATGCTCAAATGAAACAGAAGCCACTGAACTTGAAGACCATAAATGGAGGACAGATACTGCAGAATATACTGAGTGACGTATCTATTTTATGCTGAGCTTTCTCACTCATGACAGCTAATGAAATCTACGTCTTACTTACTGGTCTTGTGGCTTGAGACACACCCTCACCTTCCTCCACAGATGTCCTGAGCTCTGGAGCTGGTTCTGTTCAAGACAACCATCTCTGGCTTTTTACACATTTCCAACAGTACCCCCCATCCCAGCTTTCACATTCACAAGACAGTATTTGCACACACAGTTCTTTTAGAGCCAGTACTCACTCATGATTCACACACTTATTGTGTGCCTGTTAGTAACAAGCCTCCACATGCCTTCCAGAGCAAAGTGATTGTAGACATTTAGCCCAAAGATCTGAAGTGCAGGTAACTAGAAGAAGGTGAAGAAATGGGAGGCAGTAACGCATACAATGGGATGTCACTGCTGAACTCACGCTTGACATCAGGAACTTCTTGGGCACAAGAGGCCTCATCTTCTCGTGCATCTGTAAGGCCATGCCCCTGAAGTCTGGACAGAGTGGAAGATAGAAGTTAGTGGATGTCTCTGTCTCACTCATGAGACAGTGAGACACTCTCTTGTATGTCTCTGAGCTACACTTCTGGAACAGTGCATGTTAGACTTGTTAGCACTCTCTGAAGTGGTTGAGAAGGCAGTGGTAACTTTTTTCATTTTCTAAGACCAGCATAATAAAAATTTTTAAATGGAATATAGTAATACACTTTAGAAGACAGTTAGACAGGTCAAAGGTTGAGGGGAATCTGGTCACCAAATGAAGAAGGTGGATGCTCTGAGGCTGTGGTATTTAACCTTTGATCTTGGGGATCAAATTAAGTCTCCAAGAATTTTGGGCAGATCTTGAGAGTGGATCGAGAGCTATCAGGCGTATCACTGACAAAATGTGCATATTTTAAGAAAATCTTAAATGGAATTGAGAAATCTCACAATGAAAGTTGAAACATTTTGAAAAGTAAGAATGTAAAAATCAGTAAACCTGAACTTTTAATTGTACTCTTTATTTTGTAATTTACATTTTGTCACATTACCACAATCCTGACAATAAATCTATAATTTTTTTTAAGTACTACATTTTAGCATTTTAGCTTTGTCAATGAACAATTCTTGAAGAACCTGGCCATGGGTATTTGGATTCCAGGATCAAAAAAAGATTTTTTCAATTTGTTCAACAACTATTTAAAATTAATACAAACAGTTCAAATTATTTCAATAGTGTTGACTGACTGGGTTACACACCTGGCACACCTGGAGCAAATGTTGAGGGTTAGCTTGGCCTGTGGTTGGGGGTTATGGGAGCTATGCCCATGGCTGGCCTTGGTGCGGCTTGGCCTTAGGTTGGTCACGCCCTCCATCCGCAAATCATCCAGGTCCTCTGCGGGACAGAGGCAGGAGCAGGCAGCAGGTGGCGCAGTGGTTATGGAACTGTCCTTGAGACCAGAAGGTAACAGGTTTATGTCCCAGGGGAGGTTCTAACATGACAGAGAAAGAGAGTTTCTTTCCTCTGTTCTTACCCAGCAATTCCATGGCATCATCCTCATCATCATTCATCTCTGATTCTGAGACAGAGAAGCTACCCATTGAGTTAAAGGACTCCTGAGCCAACAAAGCAGCCAGCTGTTTCTTGTGATGCTGTTGCTGTTGTTTCAGGCCCCTGCTCTTTGGCTCCATCTTCAGGCTGGGAGTGGGAGTGTAGGTACGTGATGATAATTACTATGACATTCACTACAGCAGTTCCAGCTGTAAGGCCCAATAACATTAAAATGACCCTGGAAATGGTCAGCAGAAATAATACAGCAGGAATCACTAAATTGTGTGTGTATGTAAATAAACAATGAAAAAACTCCCCACCTCAGTAAATGTACAGAAGATGGATGGTTGAATGGATGGATGTCAGTCACAGTCAGTATCCCAACAGGTGAAAATAGATGGAAAAAAATTATGTCTGTTTCTCAGGAGTGACTGCATTTGTTCTATCTGATAAAGTGCAAACTGAGCATGCGCAAACACACTGACCTTGGTGTAGGCTCAGTCTCTCTGTGGCCCCTGGGTAGAGGCGGATGGAGCATCTCTTCAGCAAGTGGATCAGCATCCCTCTCTGCACGGCCCGCCCACCGGCCAACCACACGGGGTCGTTGCAAGGCAGAGTTAAAGGCCTTGATTGAACAAGTATTGGAGGTTAGTCCTGTCACTCACATATACCATACAAGCTACATGCACTCAGCCAGAGCTGACCACCATTCATTAACTGAAAGATCCATCTGTGAGAAACAATGACTTCTTTTCCAATTCTAGTACGACCACAGTCCTAGAGCCAAAAAATTCAGGTCAGACCATGCAACAGATTTCCAGAAAAATAAAATAAAATCAGAAAAGCCATCTTTACCTGGTCAAGCTCATCAGACGCTGCCAAGCCTATAAAACAGAGTGAAGTTTCTTATGTGTACATCTCTTTGGCACTAACCCCATATTTTTAAATGTGAGATTCATCCATCTTCTCTAACCACTTATCTTCTACAACATTGCAGTGACATGATACTCATAGCAATGTTCATAGCAACAGGAAGCATTATTATAACTAGAGAGGGCATTTCCTGGAGAAAATGTGTGTGAATTGCTGCATTAAATGCTATGGAAGGATGGAGAGATGAATGAAAGAATAGAAGGGTGAGGGATGTGTCATCAGTAAAAGTAGTTAAGTGCTGTACTTTTGCTGTAGAATACATTTACCAAGTCTCGTGACTCTTGTAATATCCCTGTAGTATACCTATAGTATGAGGATGGAGGGATGAAAAAGAAAGAAAGAAGTGAGAGGTACAGAAAGAGGCAGAGGGCTTGTAGTATTGCCCAGAACCTGTGTAATAAGTTTGGAGGTATTATTTCAAAAACTGACCATATGAGAGCAGTTTGAAAAATTTCCCATTCAAAGTATATGGGAAAAATGGATGGAAAGAGGGATAAAAAGAGGGATGCGGGTAGAATATCAAAGAAAAACACAAGCACATTTTTCCTCAATGGGCCTAACATTTTGCAGTTGGAACGAAGTTTCTAGCATAAAAACTGAGGAGATAGGTGTCAAAAAAGTGGGAAGAAAAATAAGAAATACATGAGAGAACATATTGTGATTGCTGTAACAAGCAATCACACAATTATTGCTTATAACATTTTGCGGTATCAGGGCAGGTATCCTGATCCTTGAAAGAAGGCTCTCCAGGCCGAACCGTGAGACACAAGCTGCAGATCTCGTCACTACACTTACTGCGAGAGAGGCTCTCCAAGGCCTTGCCCAGCTTCTTGCTTTCCAGTAGGATGTGATTAAGCTCATCAAAGTCGTGGTTCTCTGACCAAGACCAGGAATCCCAGGAAGGTCGATCTCCCGTCCTTGGCACTTGAGTCAGCGCAGTAGCTAATTCCCAGGAATAGCACCAATGATATATGCGAGCACTTCAAAAAATACACACTGAAACAGGCAAACATCAACCTACACTGACCTATTCCTGAGATGTAATCAGGTTGCCAAAAATACTTCAAATCTCTGATTAGCCGAGAATATGTGAATTGATTTGTAAAACTGACATTTATATATATTGCATGGAAGACCCCATACATGCTATTTGAAGTGCTGAGAAAACTGAAATATGGAGTGACAGATTAATTACAGATTTTTAGCCACAAGAAGCTAACATCCATGAGGTATTTAAGTCAAAGTCGTTACTGTGCATATGAGACCTGATCCAAATGATTATGAAAAAACGCAGGAATAGCCTACTGAACATTCTGGTGTCACCAGTTATGTTTGATAAGCTAAGATGAAAACAGGTGTCATATTGTTAGACTCCAAAAGGAAGTCATCTCTATAGTTAAGGAGAAAACATGTAATTTGTATTTTTCACCTTTTCTGTTGCTGCCACTGAATTATTTAGTGACAATTTGAGTGCAGACAGTGCTTCCACTTTTTATTTTCATTTAGCAAAAAGATTTTCCATAACGATTTGCGCAGTAGAAATGTTTTTAGGCCTTTCCATTTTTGTGATCAGTTGGCTTTACAGCCCAAGTAATTTCTTGCAACATCATTCAGTTAGCGGCGATGCTAACGCCGATGCTCAGGGCACCACAGTAGGCCAACTGACACTGACTGTATGCTGTGGGGTGTCACACAGCCATGTGAAAAACACGGGCATGTGTGGTAATACTTCCAGATAAAACTGAACTGTTGCAGTAAATCAGACATGAGATGAGTGAAACTATCATTTACTCCGTTTTTTATCCTGATAACGTAAATGAATCAAGCACAGGGGCAATATCACTCACCCAGCAAAAGGCCACAGGTGGGGTTAAGGCACAGGGGCAATATCACTCACCCAGCAAAAGGCCACAGGTGGGGTTAAGGCACAGGGTCAACATACAGTAACTCATTCAGGTTTCTGTGAGTGCTGAGCAAGGCCCTACTACCCCCAGTCTGCCCTTCTTGCGCTCTCTCACAGCTCAGCTCCAGCAGGCTAGAATCCCCTGGACTCACATGACTTGGACTCGGGCGAGGGGGGCGACAGGGTGCACACCTCCAGGTCACTCTTGGACTTTTTTGGCCTTCTGTGATTCTCATGCCATGGCTTCTCGTGTCCCTTGAGGTCCCTCCGTGCCCCTTTGGTGAATATAAATATGAGCAAAACCATTGACTTAGACACCTAAACGCTCTACATATTAATTCTATATAGAATTGATCTTCTTAAGCAAATCGCCTCATGTAAATCAGTAGATGCCCGTTCCTTGTGTGCCATTCCAAACAGGATTCAGTAACTTGTTCATCAGGATAGTCTGCTTGTGTGGACCTATCAAGAGTTCTGGAGGAACCCACCCGAGCTGGGAGTCTGGGCCCAGAGTGCAGCCGGGCCCAGCAGGACCCTGTGCAGGGGTGCGGATCCCCCCTGCCTGCCCTCCAGGTGGTTGATCAGGAACGGAACGGGCTGGTCGGGTGTCTCGCTGATCAGCCTGGTCATCATCTCCTACAGCAGAACCAGGGTAAAGAATCAAGCGCGCTGGATCATTCCAGGTGAACAGACGTGTCATTTGAGCCTGATTAGCTTTTCTGTCTTCTGCAGCACCAATCCCCCAGCGCATGAGTACTCAGAAGGGACAAAATGCTCAAGTAGTTTATAGACATAACCAACTGAGACCTCTGACCTTAAGAGCCTGATTTCCTCTCCTCTGATGCCCTATATACCACCATGGAAGGCAGCCAAGAGGTTTAAGCATGCAGACCATTATCACTTCTTGGGTTTACACATCTACTGAACACCTGGCGTTCACCTTCACACTTTTGTAAACAGACTGGTAAACAGTTTTACCTTCACCTGTTTTACAGGGTTAGTGATGTTTCATGCTGTTTCATGGTTAATGCAACTTAGATAGGTTTCTGAGTAGGGAACCATCTGTAGCAGATATTCTTTAGTAATGCCTTATCACAGGAATGACAGACTGAATATCTGATCACAGGAACCAGCCCCATGTAGGCTGGCTAGCTACAGGAACTCTAGCCGTTTAGTTATAGTGCGCAGTTACAGGACTGATGGTTACAAGAGTGAGGAGCGACAACCCGATACAGAGTCTATAGAGGCAAAATGGCCACTGCTGCAAAGCCGTACCATGGGAACATTCACAATGTACATTCCACTCTCACCTTTGGTTTATTTCTACACCAACACACCCTACAGTTTACACAATGTGCCTGAGATTTTTAGGCACGTTTCATTCAGTAGGCTGAGATAAATAAGAATAATGGCACATTCAACACTTATCCGGTTCAACACAGGAGAGCATCCTACTCGTTTTTAGCTACGTCCTTGTAAAATTTACCAAATTAGTAACTATATGTTAAGGCACGGAAGTATCTTTGTAAGGGTTAAAACAGATTATGCCAAACCACGACTATACCGGCAGTAACCACTGAACCTCAAATGAATGCATGTGATCCACCGTAAAGTGTAAATAAATTTTAATGGTACGAGCATGAACAATGACATTACACGGATTAACGTATGAAAGTTTCACGCGAGAATGATCAAAGTGCTGTGACCTTACATTTTTAATGATATTAAAACATCATTGTATACACCACGATTCCAGTACGTGTGATTTATTCTGCACTGCTGTACAAATTCCTACACACTAGTTCCTACTGATTCTGTCACTAACACGCCCATCGCAGAACTGACAGTTTCTGGTTGAGTTAATTGAAATGAGCAGTCACAGACAATCATAATAATAATAATAATGAAACTTTTTTAGACATTTCTGAAACTGAAGAACTGCCAGGACCTACTTGCACAATTACATATGTCTACGATAGTCAGTCTTGCGTGGATTATTGAAAACAGTTCATATTCTCATCGTAGACCTGTACGTGTATAGTTTCTCCGTCGAACCCTGGAATATAAACTGTTTCTAATTAACTCTGTTTACTAATAAAAGGTGGGGGACATTAAGTGCCGATACCAGATTTCCCAAGAAAACTAAACTGTAACCCTAATCTCTAATCAAGGCAGGGAGTTAATTAGAAAATGCACGTCCCACCTACCTCAAACAGAGGTCCGATTTTATTCTTCTCCAGGTAAGCTTCAATTCTCGACTGCTGACACGAAGCCATGATAGGACGTATGACGTTTTACATTTACGAATACTAAACTGAGATATCTCAGAGGCGCATCTCCTTACGAAATACGTATGAACGTCTTTAACACAAATGTAACCTGTGTTAGCCGGAGGTTTCAGGACCAGTAAGTTTGATTAGATGAGTAGCCCACCCGAGAATGCCCCATCCCAACCCCCGGGATGCAGCGGTTGCCTCCTGCCCGATTGGTTAATCCTTAATTGCTTTTGTGTAACCGCTCGCGTCCTGATAGGAAGCCAAATCTTAATTTAGTTTAAATGAATCCATGCGATTTCTAGTTGCATGTGCTATTAACCGAAAGCTCCATGTAGTTTATTATTCTACTTGAAAATACGTCTAGTTATCATTACATAGCTCAGTACAGGGTATACAACTTAAGGCATTGCACTCCAAATGTGACTCAAGACTGGTAATGTTAGAATTGATGTTACAACTGTGTGTGTTTTATTGATAGTATATTTCACATGCAAATGTTAACACCGCTGAGGTCATTTGATAAGCTGACTTCATCGGGGTAATACTGTTAATGATCTAATGACCAAAAGTCACACTGCAGTTCCCCCCCACATAAAATCATACGAAAGTCATTTTAATCTGCACCTTCAATCCACGCATTAACGAATCACAGGGGTGCGAGGTGAGGGTACGTGGCATGCAGCGCGTTTCATGGCCAGTTGCGACATTGAAGAGTCCTACGCCTGCGGCGAATGCTGGACAGTGGGCATCTTTGCCAAAGACACGGAGTGCAGCGTGTTTGCTAATGGGCCGTCCCAGCCAGACGTCCTTAATGGAGAGACTGGAGACGAGCCAAGGAGGCAGAGCATTCCGCCTGAGCCGCGGACCCTTTCAATCACTTTGCCTGATTAGTGTGGCGCGGAGGACGCTTCAGAAGCCCGGCACGGGATACTTAATTACCAAGATTTATTTAACTCTGGGAGGGGGCCCTTAGCTAACACACAGCACCCTTTCAAAAGCACCCTTTCCAAAGCACCCTTTCCAGTGCCTCCCTGCAAGCCTTGCCCAATATGTGTACATGTGAAATATGCCCAGACTACGTCATCCTCCAGTTACTTAAATTGTTAGATCAATATGTTCTCATTTAATATAATTCATCGTTTAACAGTGGATGTCTTTCAGAGAAAAGCAGAAAAATAAAAATCTGGCATGAAGATCATGATCGATAATTGTTTATTACAAATGTTTTTCGTACAACAGGTTCTTAGCCATGAAAACACTTACGCTAAGACCATGTGACTAACACGTGGTTATCTAGCTATTAACAATATAGGATTTAATTGAGAACTGGAAAAAAGGTTGGAGACGAGAATTATGACTCAGCAGGACAAGGGTTTGTGAGGAAGATGATCGTTTGGAGTGAAGAGCTTTCGAGGCAGTTTACCTTGCTGCATTTCCACATCTGCACCTGTATGGGATGGGAGCAGTTAGCCAAGGTCTAAATGTAACCTAGTTGCAGCAAGTGTGGACACATACCGGGTGCGTAGTGATGACTCCTGCTTTTTAGAGCTAAGGAAGTATTCATTGGTAGCATTCCATAGGTAAAAATACCTCGATGCGGTGCAGGATAACTTTTGAACTTGACTGTGAAGAGCTTGACATGACTTTTTACAATGACATTCCTTATTTCTGACACTGGGCCAAACATTTCTTCTATGATTACTGTTTTCACTCCCTGCACAATAAAGAATCACCTTTTTAACCACTCTACAGCCTTGCAATCTCATTACATCCCCCAGTGCCCAACATCCTCAACAGCTTTCTTGGACTCATACCGCCTTGCTTGCCTTCTTTGCCCCCTTCCACCTCCACAAGCAGCCGTAATGGGTGCGATCAGGTGGGAAATGGTGATTAATTTGGCAATATGCAAATGTTAATTGGCACCTAGAGTAAACAAAACCATTTCAGAGAACATCCAGCAATTAGCTAGTATATTCTTGCAAGCACATAAGGGACCATAAGTTAAACAGTTTACATCAAACCAAAAAAAAAAGTAAGATATCTCTCCTAAAAATTCTTTATAACCAATAGTCCTATTTGGTAGTTTGAAAATTGCTGTTCAGAAAACAAGATCTAGGCTTAAATGTTTTGCTTACTCACTCTGAGAAAGACTCATAGGTAACAAGCAATAGATAAATGTCTATAAATAAATTTTGCACAAGTTACTTTCTAGAATTCTAAATTTTGACCCCCTCAAACTTCACAGTTGTATTTACAGTCATTTTGAAACAGTACACAATAGCTTCTTGATCTTAAGCACCTGAGTGGATGGAGTGATATACTACATGCTACAGGTACATAAGGTAGACCCCAGTACCATGCCAAGATAAACACATATATACTTGTAATTTGAGGTCTGGGGGTCACTGAGGTGATATTGAAAAAGAGCCCTTAAGCCAATCAGAGTTCAGTATTCTTGGTCTTCATCGTGAATCAAAATTATGAACATAGTTTGCAGCCAAAATCATGGCAAAAGCAGAAGAACTGGCAGTGTAGTTTAGTGTTTTGGAGAAAACATTTTTACTTTCATTTTGGCAAAGATACAGGAAGTTAGGGGGTGGGATTATTGCATAAGGTCAGTCACTTCTCATTGGGTTAAAATTATCCATGACTGACAGCATGATAATTGAGTATCAAAACACTTAACATGAAAAATATTAAAATATTTATAGTTCTACTGTGAAAATAAAGCGACACAAATGAAACCATGCCAAATGTTTTCATTCTGTCCCTCATAAACTGGTGCATATTAAAAACTACACATCATGAAATACAAATATTCAATCTGAAATTGAAGCCTTTGACAAATAACCAAATGTTCATGTAAAAATACTTTCCCGTCTATGCATTACACATATATTAATCTCATTGTCCAACACAACTGTGACAGGCAACTTGTAAAGGCAGAAATACAGGCAACATCCATCGGCTCAATGGCAGCTCTACAAACAGCTGAATAAGAAAAAACTGCAGTGTGAAAGGCTTAGCTCCTCCTGCTGGATGGGTAAATGATCTATAGTC
This sequence comes from Gymnarchus niloticus, assembly GCA_009936485.2. NCBI lineage: Eukaryota > Metazoa > Chordata > Actinopteri > Osteoglossiformes > Gymnarchidae > Gymnarchus > Gymnarchus niloticus. The sequence goes on along the minus strand of JAACJT020000064.1, from coordinate 9,718,289 downwards.
TGAGCATTGGCACACAGCTCTTGTCTCAGCACAAGGTAGCATTTCAGGCTGTAATGTATGTCATTGGCCGCTCTTCTGAGACTCTGCATCTCTTTTACAGCATGAACTGTTGTCATCTGCAAAGACATCTGTTACAACACCAGTTAACTATTTCAAATATGTATGCATCTTTCAAAATGCTTTTTTGTCCTTTCGTTTTCCACTTACCTAGCTGAGGGTTAGAGCAGAACTGATCCAGCATTTTTAAACTAAACCAGAGGTAGTAAACATTTACACTGGGGTGTCAGGACCAGGTGTAATGTGTTGCATCCAGGGATACAGCATCATTGGAAGACCTGAGGTCCACTTAAAGCTGATAGGAGGAGCAGTGCTGAGGCAGGATCAGCCATGGTAGGTGGACGGCCCCTCCCAGGTAGACCCCATGGTCCTCTCTGGTGGGCTCGCTCCCTGGTCCTGATCTTTCATCAGATTCTTCAGCGTATCCGAAGTTCCGGGTCTCTTCCAAGTCTCACTGCCGACTTTGTCCAACGAGGCAGCTTCAGAGCGCAGGCAGGAACGGCGGCTTCGTTCCACAGGCTGCACGGTCTCCCTGGATCTCACCTCCTACACACATCACAGACAGGTCACACTCAGTCAGCTCTGCGACACCTTCCAATGTGGACTTGGGAGGGGCTTTAGGAGACTCACTAGAGGGGGCTTCATAAAACATTTAAAAAAAAAGACTGCGGATACGAATGGGTGGGCATATGTGGGCTCTGTGAATGGATGTCTTCCCAGCAGCAATGAGAAATCGAGGATGAGGACTTGCATTGTGAAATTCAGCCATCCTCTCCATCCTCCGACGTTCCCGTGCCGACAGCTGGCGGGTGTTCGCGTTTGGGTCCCTCGGAACCAGGATCTCCTGGCCACTGAGACCTGAGGAACAGGAAGCACAGCAAAGACGCTTTGTGGACAGCTTGACTTCAGGACGAGGCTGCGGCAAGGGACACCTGGCAAAGCCACTGATGTCACGAGCTGCGGCTCTCTGGGTTTCTATGGTGACATAGACTCACAGCAGCTGCGGGACTGAGAGCTCACCAATAAACGCACTCTCCGATTCTAGCAGCATGCTCCTAGGGGGACGCTCTGCACAGCTTGTCCTCTGGAACAGAAAGCATGTTCATGACAATGTCGTCCCTTAAAATGGCTAGAGCCACATGCTGGTGGAGTACCATGAGCTTCAGATTTGGTCATAAAAACGAGGGAAAAACACAAACACATTCTGTGTTTTTACAAGACTGGAGTGAACGTTCAAGCATCCTGATGACCCCAGGACACATCATTCATGACACCTGCTGCTACTGGCGGTAACGCTGCCTGGATGCGGTAGGGTCTGCAGCAGCTCCAGCGTTGCAGCCGCCACTCACCAAGACATGCGACCGCCGAGCTGGAGACGACAGCTCTCCGACACCTGGACACACAGAGATGATGGTAAGAGAAGGAATGGTTAATATAACGAAGGACGTCTGATGGGAGATGTCGAGAAGCCATTATTCCATAGGCAGCACTGGTAGGAATGGAATACCATGCTGGGCTACCAATGGTTATGAAGCAAGTGTCAGAGGCTACACTGTAATCCCTGCCCACCCCAGGCTGCTGGCCAATCCCTGTTAGTCTCTCCATTCCTACCTCTAGGTGGCCCAGTTGTGCACTGAGTCTTCGGGAGCTATCTGACACAGTTCACACTGAAAGTCATTTCGGCTTTGAACAGGACTGCAGTGGATGTGGCCATGGTACTTGCCTCTGTTTCCAGATTGGCTGAAGGTGGGGCTGTTTTGGATATTAACTGGTTCTATAGTCTTAGTGGAGGGTCTCTTCACTGGACCCTGGACGTGTGGCCGGCCTGTGTCAAACACATCCTGCAGGGGGCAGTTCTTGCTTCTAGAAAACACATGGAGTTGTCTTACCGGAGCACAACGCATCCCCTGCCACATGCACACATCCAGAGCTCCAGGTCACCCCCTACCTGATACTCAGGGGCGTGTCCAACTCCTCCATGTCCACCTGCAGCAGCTGCTCCTCCAGACGCCTCTGTTCGCTGTGCAGCTGCCTGCGCAGAGCAGACAACTTGCTGAGGATGCCTCGTCTCTCTTCTGGCACAGGTGGACCACAGACAAGGACAGAGAAACTTCTGTTAAAGTGTCACCTGCCAACTCAGAGGGCAGGTGCCATTAATCATCACCCGCTGAGACCGCGTCGGCACACCGGCTGAAGCACCATACCAGCGGCTCTTAGCTGGTTCCTCCGAGCTGGAACAGGTGGGGATTGTGACCCGGAGAGATGGTGTTCCTGGGGGTGGGGGGCACCATGATCACCAAGGTCTGATCACAATGATCATCTGCATATCTACTCTACTGATAAACCGCAACACCTACACCCAACCAACTCACTACCATTTATGACCACCTCCCACGGCACGGCTGTTTTGTAATAACTCCACCTTTGCTAACAGAATGTGGCATCCAGACACTCACAGACTGAACGGGGGCAGGGCGTCTGCTATTGGTTGGAGGGTGTGGCCTGTAGTGGGAGGCGTGTCTCCTCTGCAGGGTGGGGATTGGCGGGGATGGTTCCCTGGGCACCTGCCCGCAGCATGCAAGGGGGAGTGGGCATGTGGGGAAGGTATCACCCAAAACACAGATCAGCTGACTGAATAAACGCCCTCCACGCCCGTATCCAACAACAACATACCCAGCACGATTCTTTACATACAGAGTTTGGAGTACTTCAGCACATATAATACAGTGTTTTAGCTTATGCATACATTTTATTATCTAGCCCTAACCCTATCTTTGGCCTGTCCTAGAAGTCCTTTCTATTGTGTCCATTGCCTCTTGGGACCTCTACTACCCTAATGTCAGCTTAGGGGGCGCTCCGGGGCCTATCACCTCCTCCAGGCGGGCCTGTCTCTCCCTCTCGTACTGCCTCCTCTGGCTTTCGTTCTCCCGCTTCCCTCGCTCCTGCTTCCTCCGCTCTTCCTCCTGGCGCCATTCCTCTGCCTGACGCAACAGCTCCTCATTTTTGGCCCTTTGCTGCCAGGGAAGAAAGTGCAGTGAGTGGAGATGTGGCCAAAGACAGACAACCAGGAGGCCCTCAGCGGTACGAGCACCAGGCATCATCAAGGTCTCCTGGCGCGGGGCTGCTTTGGTGGAGACAGGCTGGAGAGAGGAGCTCCCCAAACCCCCGACTTTGCCTCTCCAGTCCCTGACCTCCATTTCCTTGCACCGCCTCTTCTCCTGCTCCTCCTCGTACTCTCGCCGAATCTGAGCGCGCTGCTCCTCCAGCCTCTTCTCCTCTTTCTCCTCTTCCATCCTTAGTTGCTCACGCTCCTCCGCCTGGCGACGTCGCTTCTCCTCGATCTAAGAACATGTCAGACCGAACACTGAAACACTGACAGGCCGCGTTGACCCAACGTGGTGAGAGATGTCACCTGCTGCCTCAGGTCATCCTTATAGCTGTCGTGCTCCTGGGCTGCTGGAGGTGTGGGCAGCTCCACAGAGCCTGTTGGGGCCACTGGAGAGGTGTCAGCAGACACAGAACCTAAGAGACATGGGGGGGGGGGAGTCAGACAGGGAGAGAGAGAACAAGACACCCAGGAGCCAGAGTGGCGTGGTGATCTGATCAGAGGGGCTCGCCTACCTGGGACCGTGTGCCCAGAGGAGTCCCTGTCACTCTGCCCGTCCACAGGCCTCGTCCACCTGCGGCCTCCAGACCCGGGGTGCAGGTAGGCCACCTCGTTGGACTTGTGCATCCGATTCAGATCGGCTGGCGAATCACAGACCGGGACAAAGAGTGAACCGAGTCTCTCATAGGCCCAGAGTGTAAGGTCTCTAACTACGTACAAGTGTTACCAAGGTAACATCTACAAGCAGAATATGACAGAGACATGGTGCAGCAAACCAAGCCAGCAATCAGGATCATATGCAGTCATGAAATGTAAGTGATCATCACTTTATGAGAACTTTACTGTTGCCCATAGTGTGAGGTCATAGCTGAGGCTGAACAGGGACTATAAGGAGACATACTAATGAGATTGCCCAGGTGGTCCCTGAGGGGGGCGCCACCTCCTCCCCGCCCCCAGGGGCTGTAGGCTTTCATCTCTGCTTCCAGCTTGGCCTCGTATTGCTCCGCCTCCTGCAGCTCTCGCCTTCGACGTTCCTGTCTGTCCTGGATCTGAAGGTGACAACAAAGCTTGGTGAAGCGGTGCTGTGCCACTGCGCTGTGACATACTTCCTGTCTCCAGCATACCTGCTGCTTCAGAGCCTCCTGGTAGGTCAGCGCGCCTCTCTCTGCAGCGGGTCTCATCCTCGGTCTGTGAGGGGGATTAAGGTGAGCTCAAGGTGTGCCCCACTGTGGTTAAAGGTAGCCTAGCGTTTAGCCTAGCGTCTTGTGCACGACTAAACAGTGTGCAGGACTCGGATCCCAAAGCTAGCATGCAGGGTTACTCCTCTATAGATGACACTCACTGGCCGGCTCGGAGTGCCCGTGATGGAGACGGACACTCATTCTGAGATGGGGCAAACACTGGCAGGTCTGATTCTCCCCCTGGAGGACGCCAACACGGCACTGGCATCAGCACATAGCCTGTCCTAACAGTCATCCATCTGGCTGCCTGACACCAAACATCAATAAGACCTGGCAGCTATTAGCTACATCCACGGGACTGAGCTTTTGAAGTGGAAGATCTGGTCTTTCATATCCCATGAATGATGCTCCTTTGAAGCAGGTTCCAATAGTAATGCACTGGTACTATGGTTACTTCCCCTCAATCATTTCTTTTTTAAGACAAAACTAAAACACTGCTGTGTAAACTACGAAAGGTCTTACAAGCTGAGGGAGCTTACAGCAGGCTGAGCTGGGCCACCGGGCTTTCCTGGACCCATGGCAGAAACAGGTCTTTACACTGGGAGTCCCACAGAACTCAGTCAGGGTGGACGGAGGGGGAGGAGGGACACTAAGCACCCAAAGACAATAAGCTGGTCAATAACATGACAAAGAACAGCACAGCAGGACAGTATATACACAGTCATACAGTATACAGGTATGTCACTCCATCTGCAAATATCATCCGATTACTGAAGGTGGCAAAGTCAAATCAAGTGAATGGAAACTTTACTGTGTTGCTACCTGTGTGGGTCCTCGTCCCTCATGGCACTCCAGCGCCCTCTGCTGACGTTCTCTTTCTCTGGAGACAGGCTGCTGTCCTCAATGACTTCTAGTGCCCCCAGCAGGGGGGAAGGGAAGGCAATCCGTGGCCTCTCCAGTGTTATCCTCTCTGGTGGGTGGCTACGGGAAGGCCTCACCTGGTCTGTTCCCCAGGTGGCACCCCCTATGGCCGACCAGGTTCGCTGCAGCACAGCCCCACCTCCAACCTCCCAGAGTTGTGGAATGCGATCCGGCTGGTGGAAACACAACATCCACGTCTTTCTTTTTCTAAAGAATATTCACCTTGCCCCCGAGGTGCTCATTTCTGCCAAGACGACACCACTTACTGTATGGATAACACTAAAGGACCTGAGTGGATCTACAAACCCCATTCAGACACAGATGAGTGAGAGGACGTTCCAGTTCAAGCAGAATGGTTCAAACCACCAGAAGCCCTGCCTCCCACAGAAACCCATCTTTCTGTGTTGGTTCTCAGCTGACAGAAGCAGACCGTTACCCTTTTCTCCGGGTCAGTGGCCCCGGTGGCCGCTACACAGAGCTTCAGATCCTTCTCCCTGCAGGGTAGGGGAGGACTGTGAGGAGAAACCCACAACTGCACACCTCACAGCAGAAACAGCTTATCTACGGAGCAAAGCCCCCCCGGCTGTAGATGTGGAATTACTATCGGGTGATGACTGGAGCGGCGTGGGTGAGGGCCACTCACACACCCTAAACATGTTAACATACTGCCTTCCAGCAGGATGACGGGCTCCCTGACCTCTTCCTGTTCCTCTGCTGCTCGGCGATTTGCTCCTGCAGTTCCTGCCTGTACAGCTCCTTCCTCCTCCGCTGCTCCACCGGGGCCTCCCTGTGGCCTGCAGGGTGCAGGTACCATGTTTCTCTCTCACACAGTTCTTACACGTTTCAGTGCTTTGATGCACCCACACGCCTATGTTTCACTGGCTCCAGAAGCATCATGATAAACTGTCTGATGAAAGCATCTCCAGCTCATCACTCTAACATCGCTCACCGCTGAGGTCTCATTCACAAGCACCAAAGGAGGAGGTATCTTACCAATCACGAGTCCGGTACTGAACTGTGGCCAGTCATCATCAAGCCCTGATCTGGACCTCTGCCAAACTGGAACCCATGATTGTGGCCTGGGACACACAATGGGAGGGTGCTAATTGATGGACGAGCACCCCCACACCCGAACCCTCAATCCTGCAGACTAAGGCAGGCTTATAACGCCATTTATTTTTAGTTTTTCTTGCCAGACCAGACAAATCCCTCCGAATCCTGCCCGCATCCCGACTCTCTTGCCGGCAAAATCCCACCCCGCCCCAATCTGGGCCATACAAGGCAGCGGCAGGCAATGGAACACATCGATTTATGCCACTGAAATTTACTTTCAACAAGTCAGCTATCTCAATAGGAAAGTCTAATATAACAACATATTTCTCAGTTTTCTGTGTGTGTTTTCAGCATTTTCATTCAAGTGAAAAGAACGTTTAAGCCAGAGACTGAAAAAAACAGATTTTGTCCAAAAGTAATTCTGACAGGTTAATTTGACAGCTCAGAACCCTTTGAGTTTCTCCATTATCTATCTGCCCAGCTACATCATTGAAACCATAGCAACAGACAATTACAAAGACTCTCAGTATTTGTGCTGCACATCTTTCTCCCTGCACTGTGAACAGCAACAGAGCAGTGAATTTGCAAATTGAGAGGGATAAACATACTGCCTGGGTACAGCAGTTCCGTGTCTTCTGTGCCTATAGTTCTCCTGGACAGCAGGGGGCTCCACCTCCCTTTTCTGCCGGAGTGCTCTGTTGGACACAGCAATCCAAGCAAATGTCTTCGTAATGTCAAAGAACATGGCACAAAATTGAATGCATGCAAAAAACTGTGTGATTTTATGTTAATAAATGGTATCAAAACTTTCCAAAAAAGGAATATCCCTTCTGGACAAAGGCAAAATATTTTGTGACATCACTGACTGCCAGTGGAAGTATGAAACTACCTGTCGTCATGCCTGTGTTGGCGTTCACAGCCTTCCATTTCTCGACTCCATGGCTGCAGTACATTTCTGACAGAAAGACAGATGATCAACACTTCAAGAGAGCAGGCTTTACACCGTGTATTACACACCATTGTGTTCTGGAGTGAAGTATACGTACCCGTCTGTTGTGTAGTGATCTAGAGTGAAGTATACGTACCCGTCTGTTGTGTAGTAATCTAGAGTGAAGTATACATACCCGTCTGTTTTGTAATATTGCTGCTGCTGTCTTCTGCCTGAACTTCTAATCTTCTGACTGTGCCTGACACGTCTCCTGCCATTCTGGTCCCAGTCCAGGTCCACCTCTTCGCTAGAGTAGTCCAGCCCAGAATCACAGTCCACGCCTACATTCCTTAACTGGCCTCCCTGAGCAGTCACTGCCTCCGCCCACTGGCACTGCCCCTTGGATGGCTCATGCACTGCCTTCATCATGTTGGCCGCATCACTTCTAGGCTGAAGCTCTCGAAGCACTGATTCTTTTGTGCTGAAAGGAACCTCAGGGTTTTCTGGAACAGTTCTAGAGTCAGACCTGGGATTCTCTGTCTGGTGGAACAGGAAGACAGACATGTTGGTCTTGTGAGTCAGACGTTACTGGTGGGCACTTGAAAAGTGTCCAGAGAAAATCCCATGACCGTATCATTACCTCAAAACTTAGCATATATCAAATCGCGTTGAGTTTGGATAACATCTACTCACCTAAGCATGGTCTGTCTATAAGGAAAAATTAGGGTCATACAGCACAGCTCCTCTAAATTAGACTTAATCTGTTTAGGTCTAATTAATAGAGTCAGCCAGCACCTCTGAAGCAGCTGTGGTTAAGGACTAATGACATGATTACTCTGACGGGATTCAAACTTACAACCTATCAGACAGAGGCACAGATCCTTAACCCACTGAACACAGCCCAGATCTCAGATTTCTACAGCTCAGATTCAGTTGTGAACCTGTTACCTTTGCGGGCAGGACCTGAGCCATGTATCGCCTGTAGTCAAGACGCAGTTCCTGCTGCAGCCTCTGCTTCTTTCTCTCATACTCCTCTCCCAGAGGTAAACTTAAGCCAGGGCCCTCTTCTTTTGGAGCAGAGAGGCATGACACAAAGTTAGCATAATCCCCACCATCACCAAACTACAGACTGGGTAGGTTTGAGAAGAAGACAAGGTAATCAGAGTCCCCAGAGATCAATAGATTGCCGAGTCTGTTTGGTTTTTTTTGCTTAATGCCTTCAGTTGACACTATTCCAGGTATACCAGGTGTTCATGGGTCGGATGGTACTGACACAAAACAGAGATTGGCTCCCTCCGGCCATACCTTTCAACCCTCGAGTCAGTGGGATATTTTCATTCCTGGCTTGGCTCTGCTCACCACGAGGCCGGGTCTGAGGAAAAGACAAACCACGAACACGCGAGTCAGTGTGCACACGGGACGACATGCTCCTCCTACACGTGGAACAGCTAAACAGCTAGGTGTCCTACATATAGTAATAAAAATGTCCCCCAGATGGTGCCTAGTGCTTCTCAATCCATTTTTATTAGCCATAGCAGCAGACAGCAGAGATCCTATGCATCTGCGTAATGAAATCAATGGACAACAGGATGAGTCAGCTACTCAATGTTGTTCACAGCAGCTTTAAGGGTGAACACTGGGAATCAGACAAACCCTTATTTCCATATAAGGTGGATCCTGTTCCAGGATGGCCTTATCTTCCATCACTTTAGCCCTCCGTTCCTGCAGAAAGCTCTCGAGATCATCATCATCATCCATGTCCATTCAGTTGCTGAAGGAAAGTCTGATGGCAAGAGGAAATACAGAATAAGCAAAGCTTTAACAAGGAGGCCCAGTTAAATGATTAGCATTCCATTATTATAATTCTTCATTTTAAGCAACATACTGAGACATGTTTGCAGAAAATGAGCACAAAACTTTTTGCAAGACATAGACAGCAGTTATAAATAGGCAAAATGACCACAGGTGAGCCGAAACCAGCAAGGATTTATAGGTGACCCCTAGATTTTCAAAGTTAAATGGTTCTTCTAAATGTGACTCGGCCTTGTAAATTGCCTACCAGAGCCTTCAGCTGACTAAAAGAAGCCATCACCTAACTTCAGCCAGTAAATCTGCCACATCTGCAAAATCCAAATACATCACTGATTTTACACACAGCACAAAACACCCATAAAGCACAAAGCCTGGGTCTACAGACTGTCCCCCTACTCACAGGCCACACAAGAACTGATGTACCCTATGGGACATTTACCCAGCCAATCAAAACGATGCTTCACGGACGTCCTTCTCTTTCTCGCATACACACACGTGTGTGTGTGTGTGTGTGTGACACACATGCATTCTGATTATAAGCCTATCTTCCCGATCCACCAAAAACACTCATACCTGCCAGCTGTGCCAAAAGACAATTTAGTCAGAATGGAACATTAAGTTCGAATATAGGAACTTATCTTCACTAGTGTTTTATTTCTTTCCATAGACTAAATGTTATAATGCGCAGTATTCCTTTCTTATATTCTCTTTAGCAAAATATTAAAACACATGTAAATGATTATTTCGGAAATAAAACCATCCTACTATATCCTTATTTGGCTCATTTAAAAAAGCATTCATCGTCATTAATACAAACTTCACATTCCACTGTGTCATAACAGACTATATGTCAATCACTCTTCATAGAACCCATCATTATAACAATACTGTTTTTAAAAATTCAGCATAATGATCCTCTTCCCTACTTATGTAACGTGGAAAAATTAGTGCTTCCCAGGTGCTGGAAGCATCGTATCATGAAATATCTCTCATAAAAGGTAGACTGGACAGCAAGCAAGCAGCTTTCATGGAAATCAGCGAAACAATAAGGCGAGTAACCAAATCTGTTACGGGACCCTTCAGCAGCGATCTAGGCAACTGGTTAACTGGATGTTTTCCTTCCGTTTCATACCAGCGAATATTAGCTGAACCGACCCTGCTGATAGAAAAAAACACATATAAAACCGTGCACTGTCGATATTTCGTTTACTTTCTGATAAAAATAGATTTTGCTTTTAAAAATGTCCATGCAGAGCATCATTTCGGGTACGTTCAAAGTAGTGAATAACTACTTGTCTAACTAGATCATTAGTCTAGTGGTCAGAGATTTCCCCAAAATGTTTTTAAAAAAATGGCTCACGATATTAAGAATGCACTCGCATTTCCCGAAATGCCCGTAGAAAACGGATCGGCCGGCGGACGGCAAGAGACGCGGAGAAAGTTACAGCTAGAGCGGAGGGCGCCAGTAAATCAAAGGCGGCTGCTGCCAACCCGGTGAAAGGCGACGTTACTGTCAGCGCAACCCCCTAGCGGTGCGGAGGAAGAACTGCACCGACTGTCACCGCGACCCCTAGCGGTGCGAAGGAAGAGACGCACTGACGGCGCTGAACAGCGGCTCAGAGTCAAACGGGACTTCTGTATGCATGGAAATATTGTATGCTTGTGTCGCACTGTATGAAAACGTATAGCTTCGTTTTCAATTCTTAGTGTAAAATTAGTTTTATAACTTTTCACGCGCATTTTCCCTCGCATCCTGGTACATAAAAACACATCTTTGGGTATATAGTTATGAACAAGTTATATACGTATGGACGATGTGCTTGAATGTTGTATATGCGTTTTAATTAACCTGAACATTGCACGCAAAAATCCCAAGTAATCGAGCTATCGGCTCTCAAGGTCTCCATGGAAAGTATTAGGAAATGCTTCAAACCCAAAGGTGTACGTGATTTATGGGACGTCAGCAGTGCGTATAGTTCAGCATAACTAGATTTTGCTCAATATGCTTGTCATTACTTAGCTGTTCCCTGGTAAAGCCTAGAATACCAAATACTGGCTAGTGAACCGTGGCCACCGCCTTTAATGCCCCGCTTTGTTAAGTACACTACATCGGATTCTCAGGGCTCTTTTTCTGCCTAGTCATGATTATTAATATGTGGTCTTTACACTATCTTTCCTCGCCCTGCTACCTGCGGGGAGGGGACTAGATTACAGGAATTGAGGGAATCTGCACAACATGGAGAAAACATTCTGACTAGTAGGAAGCAGGGGTAGGATTTGAACCCCCAACCCGGGAGGTGTGAAGCAATAATTAGCCACTGTGAAAGCTTTCACACAAGTCATCTTAAATACACTGCCTGGCCAAAAAAAAAAAAAAAAAAGTAATTTTTCAATTTAAATAAGCAAATACAGTACTTAAGAGCCAATGGTCTAGGCTCAGCAGAGTTATGCAGCAGTAAAGTGAAATCAGCTGAGTACCTGAATCTACTGAATGACCAGGTTATCCCATCAGTGGATTTTTTCTTCCCTGACATCATGGGTGTATTCCAGGACATAAATGCCAAGATTCTTTGGGCTCAAATTGTGAAAGAGTGGTTCAGGGAGCACAAAGAATCATTTTCACACATGAACTGGCCACCACAGAGTCCTGACCTTAACCCCACTGAATGTCTTTGGGATGTGGTAGAGAAGACTTTATGCAGTGGTTCAACTGTTCTGTTGTCAATAAAAGATTCAATGGAAAATTAATGCAAATCTAAGATAAAAAAAAAGTTGAGACATTCCATAAGCTCATCCAAACAATGCCATGACGAATGCTCTTTAACCAAAGTTAAAGATGGTCAAATGAAAGACTGAAGGGTGCGACTTTTTTTTGGCCAGGCAGTATACTTTTCATGAACACGAATGTTTCCATCCTGAAACAAGTGTCTGCTTAATTCTAAATTGATTTTAGTTAAAATATTTATTTTCATGCATATAGATGTCGCTATGAATACAGTTTCTATGTAATGTATTGCCAGTTTCAGAATAAAAGAAACTAGCTTTCTTAAAGTTAAGAAACGACAGGATTAGAGCAGACCTCTTAACTTGAGGACTTGTGCAAAGTACCAGTTTACTACTGGCTAGACAGGAGCAAACCATCAAGCCATGTCACACCCTTAATCCCTCCACACACCCTCATACCCCTCGTACACCCAAAGACAATCTGTAATGTGCTGAATCACACACACTACATTTTACTTTATTGTAATGGTGAAAAATAGCATACGACGGCGGAGTAACTCAGTTTTTTTTTTCCCTGCTGCTGATTTTTTTTTTTTTTTTTTTATGAAGTCAAAACCCACAAAAGATAGACACAAAAAGCCACATGTGCTTGTTGGCCACCACTGCTGTAAATAATATCCAAGGGTCAGCAATGGCACAGGTACTGTATAACATTGACAGCACCTAGGGAAGTCAAATGTGGGAAACTGATTGGACAACAGCTCTGAAAATGTTTTACTAAGAGAATGAGAGGGTGCTCAGAGTAAAGTGCAGGTAACTTTACAGCATCATATATTTACAGTACTGTGTGAAGAAAAAATACCACTTCGGTCAGGCGTTTGCATCTTCCAGTGAAACAAAAATATTAACATTTAGTACAAAAAGCAAAAAAGGTCTGAGGATTCATGGTCAGTAAATATTTAATCTGATTTATGTTTTAGCATTTCATTACTCCACTTTCATTTCTAGCCACATCCTGTCAGCTGCAGAAGAGACTTTTAAAAACTGGCACAATTTGTAAATTACAAAAAATTTGGTCCTTTAGTCAAGAGATTTATCCTCACCCCAGCAAGGTAACACTTCCCTTTTAACAAAGTATGTCACTGATACCATTTGCAGAGTTTCTTTAAAGCTGATATGATAATCTGACAAGGCCAGAGGTTTTAAAGGAAGGAGTCATCTGAAGGTGGAGCATAAGAGAACCCCAGAAAAGCATCATCAGCTTCTAATACACTAGCATTGACCACTGACTGCTGCATAGAACAGCACACGGAATTTGGAACCGTCTCGTCTGTAAATTCTGGATCAAAGTTGTTAATGTCACATGGAGAGTTCTGAAAGGCAAGACAATATTGTTAAACACACTGGTATGGCACAAATTTCAAACTGTGTCAGAGAATGTTACACTTCATTTGCTAAAAGAAATGTTTTAAACCTTTTTTCACAGTATGGCATCAAAGTCTAACTACAATGATCCAAAGGTATAACGTACCACATTAGGTTTAAATGGCGGTGGAATTTTTTTCTGCTCCAGGTCCTCCCAACAGACAGAAGAAAAGAAGCTGTGTTTTTTAATCTCATTCTAAAAAGAGAAACCCTCTGGTCAAACAAGCATAAAGAAAACAACTGACCAATTTGGGTTGCAGCTATTATTAAGCAGGTGGTCTGAGACCACGCCTGTACCCTGAATTCAGATGGGTTGTTGTCAGACCCACACATCAAACATGCAAGAAACACTAAGTGTACACGGCAGGGACAGAGAATCCAGCCTGCTGCCGTCTAACCGTCATCACTCACAAAGTCTTCAGCGGCACCCAGCCTAACTCTGCAGTCCTTCTCCAGGAGCCCCTGCAGAATGGAGGAAGCGCTGGAAGACGCCCCAGCGTGAACAGGAAGTGGCTTGTGAAGGATGTTCTCATACATCTCGTGGGTGTCCCTGCTGTAGAATGGGGGCTTCATACACAGCCATATGATCAGTTTATTCAGCATTAATTAAATGCTTTTTCTTCTCTCTATTGATAATTGTAATTGTCTGTAATACACATTTCGTCAAATAAAAAACCAAACTGAACACCTTCTTCAGAGTTAATATGCTGAACCACATTTTGGCTCTAAAAATCTGCAATAGTGAATTAAATTTTGATTGTGAAATGTATAACATCATAGGCTTATCCTGGAAGCTCAGCCTGAAAAGACATTCACCTCCAGTGCAGCATAAGGAGCTCCGACAGTAGAGGGCACCCTTCTTAATGTGAACATGGGGGGGGGGGTCTGCTTACCAGGCCGTACAGCATCTCATAGAGCACAGAGCCCAAGCACCACCAGTCCACTGTGCTGTCATAGGGCTGTTTCTTCAGCACTTCAGGGGCTAGGTACTGTCGGAGAGATTCACACACACGTGCACGCACGCACATCCAGTCTAAATTGCTATTGATGACGGCAGGTGACATAACATCCCTGCAGTTCCCATTCAGGGCCCACCCTACTAACTGGACTGCTGCGGTATACCCAACACTCAACAGCCATGGTGGAGATGTACACATCCTTACAGTCAATCTCAGATTCTCTGTATCCATTCCACTGATCTCTCACCTCCGGTGTTCCGCAGAAAGTGCTGGTGGTCTCATCACGGGAAATTCCTTCTTTGCACAATCCGAAATCAGTCAAAACAATGTGTCCCTTTGAAAAACGGCACACGGAGACGTCTCAGACACAAACGGCTCAGTGTCCCTGGGTTTAAATGATCTCTTGTTGCTCCGGCATGCTGGCACGGAGCCTCATGTTGAACGTTTATTCTGATCATGCTCAGAAGGGATTAAGGCAAGATCTGTGTGCGAATTTAGTGTTAGCTTAACTCCTCCAGTGGTATCCTCCTCAGCACACACCAAACTATGGTTTTATGAGATTACACTTTTAGAGGTGCTCTATAGTAACGCTCCACAATTCATGCAGAAGGGCATATTTTCTCAATTTTTTTTTAACCTTATGTCAAAAGGAATACAAGTAAAAGCTAAATATTGCATTTCCTTCCAGTTTCAATTCATATCTATTCACAAGATATACAACCGTTCACATTTCCAGAACACACTGCTTAATAAAAGAATAAATACACAATGTGACCATAAATGTGGGGAAAAATTATCTAAATACAAATAAAAGCAAAGCCTACTTTACTTACTTCGAAGTCCAGGAGAATATTTTCTGGTTTCAAATCCCTATCAACAGTACATCATATCATTAGAATGCTAACATTTTCATGCCCCAACACATTTTCTGTTTGTAACTTTTTTTTTTTTTTTTTTTTTTTTTACAGCATAAGCGGTATTGCCTCTTCACAAAACAAAGTATTTTGAACTTGAAGAATCATTTTAGAAATAAGGAAGCATTATGAGGTCAAATTAGGAGCATGTTTGCCTCAAAGCACATCTCAAACAAAATGAACTATTTCAGAGATTTTATTAGAGCACTCATTCTCTGTTTGGTGATCGTGGCAAACAGCCAGGGGTTGAAGAGAAATCCGGTGTCGGATTCACTTAGCCAGCCAGGCAGACGCCCAGCTTACTAACTGCCTTTTAGACTCTGAATTATCCAGTAGCAAGTGTTAACGAGCCAGAGGCACTCGAATTCTACAGGAGACATTATTGAGTGACTTCATTTACCTATAAACAATGTTCAATGAATGCAGGTAGCCAAGAGCACATCCCATTTCTGCTATGTAGAATTTGGCTCGAGGTTCGGGAAAAGTCCGCTCTCTTTGGAGGTGAAAAAAGAGCTGCAATGACAAATATGACAGCATTATAAAAATGCTAATATAGAATTCCTCTGCCTCACCTCTACCAAGACGCCCAACTGCCGTGGTATTATGGGAAACGTGCCTCCCAAGCTTACACATTTTCTTTAGCATTCGTGTATATACATAGAGGTGCACAAAACTGGTGCACAGGTGTGTATAAGCAAACATAATCTGGATAAATTATTTCAGAACTCACGTGCGTACCAACAATACACGTACAACCCTTTTGATAGGCAAATCCAAGTTCGGAAGTAATTCATTCCAGTTTTGGTCACTCATGTGCACTGGTTCTGTACCCCCATTTACACACAGAGCAACTAATAGCCTAGCACTGCTACCTCACACGTACCCTCACAGGTCTGGGTTTGAGTCCTGACCCCCTTCGGTGTGAGCCAACCACATCCTGGAGAGCGTTTTAGGGTTTTACAATCTCTTTTAGAATGCGCCACCATTTTACCCGCTGCTGATGTTATAAAGATGGTACTGCACTGAGCTGTGACATGAACTCTGTTTCAACCATTAGGTTGTGATTATTATTGAGACTTTTGTTATTATAGAAAACTAGTTGTTATGGATAATGCTTAATGTGTATTGCATTTATATTCACATATCTGATTTGAATTGAATTTTTTTATTCATTTTAATGGATAAGAGTCATTTTAATATTGTATTAACATTTTATTTTGTGAAATTGTATGTGTTTTGATTTTAATTGTTGTAATGGAATGAATAGATTGTAAACAGTTTTTTTTTTTTTTAAATCACACATCGTTCCATACATGTGGATTGACTTGTGGAGTCAACTAGTAAAATGAGCCTGTCCCAGTTAATAGGCAGGACTCACCTCTCCACCATTGACGAAATCCAGAACAAAGTAGAGCTTGTCCACAGTCTGGAAGGAGTAGTGCAGGCTGACAAGGAAGGGGTGCTGCAGGCTTTTCAGAAGCACATTCCGCTCTGCCATGATGTGCTTTTGCTGGGACAGGAGGCCAGAGAGACCATGAGGGAGAGTGAGAGAGTAACCAGGAAAAAGAACCCAAGCCTCACCGAGCACCAACAGACACCACCCACCTCTCTTCTTTTCAGGATGATTCGTTTCTGCAGCACTTTCACGGCGTAATACTTCCTGTCCAGCTTTCGCTTGGCCAGGAGAACCTAAGTATATGGAAAATGAACAGTAAGAGAGTTAAACTCTGACTCCCGCATTTTCTCAAATATAAAAGATTCCCATTTAACTAAGAATGGGAAAGTGTAGGTGTGTCATCCACTGGCCCACCAGAGCTGAAAACACATGTGTAGTGGAGTGGGCCAGCACCTCGGTCACCTGCCGGGGGACATACCTTGCCAAAGCTGCCCTTCCCAATGACCGTCAGAAAATCAAAGTCTGTCGGTTTTGCACTACAAAGTTCAAAAACAAAATTAGATGTCCCCCCCACACCCCCAAAGATGGGAATATGAAAACTAGAATGTCAGTTACTGCACAGGGGCATCAACTGATATCCAGTCGTTAAATCAAGACTGGGAAAACAGTTTGTGATATCTCTGGAGTCAATTTCCCTCCAATTTTCAATATGAAATGTGATGAACTGAAGGATTCATAGTAATGGGTGGAACAGCTTAACATCTGCTCTACTTCTGACTCAGGAATATGTGATCCCCTAAGAGGGCAAGAAAGCTGATCACGTCAAACTCTGTCTGTCGTATAAACAGAGGGAACATTGCCAGGAGGGTGGAACTCACTGTGGATTGGCTGATGGTCCCAAATTAACGTCTCTGGACGTGCTGCTCTGTAACACACATGAAAGACGAGCTCATGGTGATAAATCCAAAGCTTATGAAGAAGCACTTGAAAGCTGCTGAGGTATACCTCACCACCACCATCATAATCATCTTCAGAGCCATCGGAGAAGTTTCTGGGATTATCCATCTGGAGGAACGCTCGGACTTCTGGACTGGAAAAGCAAGGCGGGCAGTTACGTCACAAACACGTCACGGCTCCCAGGATGGGTCACGTGACTAACCGGTGCCGTTTCCTTTTACTTTCCAACCAACAGTAACATACGGTATAGATGTCTAACGGATATTCTGCACTGTGTGGTATGACAGGACGATCGTGGCATGTGCTTGAAGTGCCCGTGCACAGTGCGTTCTTGGGCTGCCTGATGAACAGTTTACACACCTTTTAGTAGCAGCAAGAGGTGTTCAAATACTCACTGGGCGCACAGCTGAGAGTGGCAGACTAAACTCTGGATGAATTCGTGGAGCCCATTTCTGCGCTGCTTTATGAACTCTGTTAGAGGATATATGCAGCCATACATTCACTCCTTTTAATACGAATTAACTGGGCCGACGTGTACATACATTATGATGACAGGAAAACAGATAATGTTGGACTGTACATTTCTGAATAGACCCATCAGAATACCAGTCAAAATTTATTTAGTCCTTTGTCATACACATAGAAAAATACATTCCTTACTGTGAACACCTCAGCTCATCAGCCCAAATGATGGTAACACAGGTGTACCACTGCATAAAATAACTGTTCTATAGTATTCATGAAGCATTTGAACATTTCTTGGGTACTAATATGACCAACAGGCATACCAGGATCAAAATTGTCCCCAAATATTCTCTTTGCTGGGATCTTCAGATTTAGTGCAGGAAACTGCTTTCGTAACTGGGAAGAGAAGCATGGAAGAGGATGTGAAAGACAACAGTGACTGCTAAGCTCAGCCAGGCAGAACCTCAGGGACTCAGTCCTCATGTCTCACCTTATCTGTCAGTCTACCATTCACAATCTAAACTGGGATCAGGGTGAAATGTGACCAAGAGCAGAACTGAATTCCCGAAGTCTGCATGCTAACAGACGTCAGTTTTGACAAGACCATGTATTGTAAAGGATCTGTGTATATAAGCTTGTGTAACAGCCACATGGGTTCTGGTCCAAATTACAGGTGAGACTACCGCAAGAAAAATATTCAGCTGCATAAACTGGGACTCGCGTGATACTGTAAGGTAGATAAAAGCGTCAAACTATTCCATTACTTACAGTGTTGTAGAGTTTATCAAATTCTGCATATCTCCGGAAAACAAACCATTCCCTCCTTCCTACTCTGACCATGACTTTGTAAACCTAGAAAAACCAAGAGAGGTGAATTGTTGGCTGAGGACAAGTCCACATTCATAACAGGCCAAAACCTTTCTGAACAAGAGTCATACAAGGCTTCAATACACACTGGTTGCTATGTGTACATACGTAGTTCCTGTGAGTATTACAGATTCATTGCAACAACATCAACTCAGGAAATGCTAACTGTATACACAGTAAAAGTACACCTCAACACACCTGCAGGCAAAGACTTTTTGCGGTGTACCAACCAGTGCGACTGCAGTATTCACACTAAGGGCTAAATCCACTACTTACAGTGTAGCGCTTTTTCTTGTCTCGCTGTTCATTGTGGCAGGGGATGCTGACATCAGGCCAGGTCACCTGCCCCTCCATGCTGCCAGCTGCTCAGTGAATCGGGGTCTCACACGCGGTCACCTTTTTAGACCTGCCTCCCAGCGGGTCTCAGATTTACCATCAGACCGGTCCTCCTATGCCTTGGAGGCCAGAAAAAGCCAGATTTACCAACCTAAGCACCTGCATAGCTAAAACGGGCTCTGATGAACCACTATACCATTGTTTTTTTTCCAAAGCATCTCCTCTTAATTGCTTTACTAAGACTATATTGCACAAAATTGTCCTGCTGCCTGCATGACACACAGTTTATTCCTTGTACTGGAGACCACTGTTGGGATCACACTCCGTGCACGCTGACTCTAATATAAGTCGTATGTATCTTGGAGTGTCGGCAAGAACACGACTTAAGGTTTTGGATCCTGGAGAATCTTTATTGCTTTACTCAAGCACAGCACCGGGTCAGCGAGCACCCGGGAGGGTTCTCCATCGCCTCGGACCTAGGGTCTCCCCTTCAGGATAAACTACTTGAGATAGAAATCCATCGGGCCACCCCATCAACAGCACATTGGGAGTTACTGGGTCCAGGTCATTCACATCCGATGAAACATAGGCTAGAGGCTTGGAGTTAAGGATCACTTCAATAAGCACGAAAGACCTCTTCCGGGATTGGCTGAGCACCAACTGCAGTGCTTAGAGTAGCCTTAATGGAACGGATCTCTCGCTCCCATACCCACCCCCTCCTAAAGTGTGGAGCACCTGGAGGGTTAAAATTGAAGAGGATTTTCTGCTTTATCAGGTGTCGTTGCAGATCTGGAGATAACGCAACAAAGGCCTCATGAAGATCCCTGTTGTGTCCTCGGAAGTTTGTCCCGTGACCGGAGAACTGAACCCCTGTTTTTATTCCTTCAGCTGTGGGTTTGTACCCATCCAGTTGTGCAGGTTCAAGATTGGCCTCAATCTACTTCTGAATGTAGATTGTATTCCGGTTTCCAGCCACAAACAAAAAAAAAAAACCATTGTGCCGACTATTCTAAAACGCTCTAAAGCATGTCTGTGTGCAGTTCCTGTCCAGGGTATACTACAACCTTAAACTTTACTCCATCCTGAAGAGATTTCCAATCACAAACCTGACTGAATATGTGGTTATTAAAAATGCATTCGTAAGGAGTACCTTGCTCAAGGACAGAACTTGAATCTGTACCGTTCTGCTAAGAAGCAGTTACACCTGTTCCTTCTCAGTACATTAAGCGGGCATCCCCCTATATCACCAAAAATATTCCATGAGAACCTGTTCACAACTGTAAAAAAAAAAAAAAAAAAAATTAGTACTAGAGCCAAAGCTTCCTGCGTGAAAAGCAGTAATGGTGGTGCGCAGTCTTGTCCCAGGCTGCCCGAAATTCAGCGATAAACCTGAGCAGAAAGTGCCACTACAGGCAAATGAAGCTTCATGCTAACGAAAGGCAGGCTGCTCTCACTCCTTATTTTATTTATTGGCAGAAAAAAAGAGAAACAAAGACAATCCATATCATCTTGAATCCAGAAACTTAAAAACATAACTTCACTTACGCAAGTCATTTGTTCTTACGTAATGTTTCCATTAATACGTCGTATGGAAATTGACTTAATTTTATTTTAAAAAGGAAAAACACTCTCCTTGCCCTCAGTTCGTATATAGACAGTCAGGACATTGTTGAATTGTACAGTAAGGAAAAACAGACCAACGAGCCAACAAGAGTGGCATTCATCTGCCGGGTCGAGGGACATTTGGCGATCTTAGCAAACAAAATTTCAAACTGTATGCTTTAGCTCTGTACCAATAACCCATCTTGCTAAACTTCTATTCACAGAAACCATGTGTATCTGTTCAAGACAAAGATTTACAAACATAGCAAACATGCATGTACAACATGACGCATTTCGTTTCGCAAACAGTTCGTAAATGTAAAGATTAAAAAAGGTACACACATATATAAACATATTTAAAATTACACCTAAACCAAAAGCAACAGATGCAATTAAATACATGAAACAAGCAACTAAAGTTCGTACACGGAAGAAATGACGGGTAAACAAGGAGCAGTACAAACATTAACGGTCTTGCGAAACAAATTCTTTGCAGTACTAATTATAATTAAAGCATTAAACATTCTTTGTTAATATACTTACCTAAGGTCTACAGATAAAGAGATAAAGTTACATTTCCACTGAATACTACTGAGCGTCAGTTACACTCTTGTCTGCAGCCCTACCACGGGGAACTGATTTCAGTGTAAATATTGAAAAAGCATTCTTTAAAAAAAATTAAAGATCCGATTTACTACGTGCTGGCACGGCATCTGGATTGCAACTTACATCATTCACTTTGGTGGCCTTTAATTAACAACCGATGTACTCCACTTGACAACAAAAAGCCGGTATTAACAAAACATATTTGCCAAGTTACGGACAAGCATAAGCAATCGGTGGTCTCCTCTGGCACTCGCTACCGCACATCCCGGGACACATTGCAATAAATTCCAGGCATGGCAGGAAACGCTGAAAAAGTTTGTTCTGCACGTTCCGGTGCAATTAGTCACGCGACGGTGCGGGAAGACCGTAAAAGAGCAGAGCAGCGCCGCCTCGTGGCGACTGACTGCACTCACAGGCGGCCGTGGGACCGCACGTGTCTGCACACGTGAGAAACTTCACACAAATGGAAAGAGGATGCGGGATGTATTGTACTTCGCTAGTTTACATAGGTGCTGTAAGCGTCCCGCTGGTCACCAGTCAGTATAACATAACATAACATAACATAACATAACATTGCACTGATGATGAAGAACTACGGTTATCATTTTATTTTTCGTAAGTGTACCGAAAAAGATTAAACTCTACTACATGAACAAGTGTCAGTGTGATCCTCTGTGCAGTTTACGGTGTGTTGAATGCGGTTCTTAAAAAAAATTACATGACTACGAGTACGTGCGATATAGTACAGTGATAAGTGTTCTTTTACTGTTTCTCGAAGTCGCTAAAAGTTGCCCCCCGCTCGATTTTTCGCAAGATGACACATTGGATTAAACGCAGTAACCAAGAAAAAATTGTTAGAAATCGAATATGTTTTAACGTTCGCTTCGACTGCCTGTTTCTAAACGGATGATGTATTAAAATTAAATTTGCACAAGCAAAATTTAGCAAGCTGTGCCAACAAAAATTTCCACCGGCCTTGGTCGTGTGGCTTTAAAGATTCTGATTTTCATGGTTACACAATACTGTTGTTTGTGCTGTCATTGCTGCTTCACACGAGGCTATGTGTTGTTGGAGTGCTGGCGTTCCGGGGTTTCTTATGCCTGTGACCTCACCGGCCTCTTCCTTAAGGTTACGCTGCCATATGTAGTCCTCGCGGATCTCCTGCTTTTTCATTGTACCCACTCTGCTGTTTTTATATTGTTGCTCAGAACAACAGTCTGTTTCTGCATTTTTTATCATCACAAGTGCAGAAACACAGCAGTGTATTTCCTTAGAAAAGTGCTGAAGTTCAAAAGCATTGCCAAAAGCCAGTCCACATCTCCCATTCTCTGCCTTAACCCTAGGGACATCTGTGTGGTTCTCATATTCCACTGGAACATCTGGGCAGCTGTGCTGCCTCTGATAATTGTTAATGATTGTTGTTGTTGTTGTTTAGTTACGCAGTTGTGTCCGACTCTTCGCGACTCCATGGACCACAGCACGCTAGGCTGCCCTGTCCTCCACCACATCTCGAAGCCTGCCCAAACTCATGTTCTTTGCTTCCACTACACTGTCTATCCATCTCATCTTCTGCCGTCCCCTCTTCCTTTTGCCTTCAACCTTTCCCAACATT